>VDFB02001897.1:0-66280 GCA_007258455.2 Sequoia sempervirens
GTCCTATGTCTTTAGTTTGTGATAATGGTCCTGCATTTTCATCATTAAAGTTTTCTAATTGGGCTTTCGATCATGGGATTATGATTAAGTTTGCATCCAACTATTACCCTCAGGGTAATGGTTTAGCTGAGTCATCCAACAAAAATCTTTTGACTGTTATCCGCAAACTGTTAGAAATAAATCCTAAGGATTGGCACACCCAACTTAGATTTGGTCTTTGGGCAGATCACACTAGACATAAGACTTCCATAGGAATATCACCTTATCACCTGGTTTATGGATTAGAGCTTGTGTTTCCCATTCAGTTAAAGATCCCCACCTTACAGTTCATTAATGAATATTATGATGAGGGAGATAAACGTGAGGCCAGACTTGCTGAAATATTGCACCTTGAGGAAAAGAGAGACAAAGCCTTGGAAAACTTTGCTAAACATCAGGGGGTTTTCAAGAGATGGTTTGATAAAAGAGCCAAGGTTAAAGCTTTTAGGATTTCTGACTTGGTTCTTTATTGGGATAAAGCCCATGACCGTAAGGGGGATATTATGATGAGGGAGATAAACATGAGGCTAGACTTGCTGAATTATTACACCTTGAGGAAAAGAGAGACAAAGCCCTGGAAAACTTTGCTAAACATCAAGGGGTTTTCAAGAGATGGTTTGATAAAAGAGCCAAGGTTAAAGCTTTTAGGATTTCTGACTTGGTTCTTTATTGGGATAAAGCCCATGACCGTAAGGGGGAGCATGGAAAATTTGATAAATTTTGGCTTGGTCCTTACCATATTTCAAAAATTCTGGGAGATAATGCTTTCCGTTTGAAAACTCTCACTGTGGAGGATATCCCACTGCCTGTCAATGGGAAGTATCTAAAGCATTATTTCTAGTCTTGAGCTGTTTTCAGCTCTTATCTTGTACATAGTTAGATTAGGTTTCCTTTCTATTTTGCTTTTGTCTGTTTTGCTTAGTGTAGGTTTGCTTTTGTTTTGTTTTGTTTTTCTTGCTTTGCTCTTGCTTTGGAGGTTTCTCTATTTTTGCCTGGATGTGTTGCACCTGCATGGCAAATATATCATTATCTGGAATTGTTCTAAGTATTTTTGTGAAGGACTTTAGTCTTGTACTTTGAAAGGATGGTTGGCATCTTTGCTATTGCCAGCAGTCTCAATGTTCGATTTATTGATATTAGGTCACTTGTTTTGATTTGAATTTGAAGTATTTTGAAATCTTATATCTCTCATATATCTTAAGAATCCTGATGTTACTATAGGAATCCTTGTGAAGTTTTGTCAGGTGAAAAATCCTATTTCTGCTTCAGCGCCACTGTGGTTCTCAGCCTGAGTGTGAACTTCATTGTTCACAGGTTGAAATATTGAAAATCAAAAGAATGAATTCAACTTATCAAAAGAATATCAAAAGAAAGAAAAGTGAAATATTGAAAATTAGAAGAATGAATTCAACTTATCAGGGGTATCTGAATATCTCTATCGGGGCTATAAACGCCTGGCTGACAATAGAGCTATGTTCAAGAGAGTCACAGTGATAACCTCATCGGGGCTATAGATGTCTGACTGGTAGCGAGGCTCTATCCAGGTTGCTTTTGAAGTTAGAATCCTTACGTAGCCTGACTTGACTGAGCTTGATTTTTGCAGTAGCCTGAGGGAAATGAACTCATATGCACACACTTGGATTTTTCAGTTTATGAAAGGTTCGGTCTATCCTTTGGTTCTGATTCTTTAAATCTTTACATTATGACTGATTTGTTTGATGGTGAGATTGAAACTAGAGATTCTGGGTTCTCGATTCCTATTCGTCATCAAATGCTCTGGAGCATTTTCCCAGCAGAAGTCGCCATTTGTTGTACAATTTTTGCACACACGCCCCGCTAAAAGCAGGGACCCTCTTTCGCTTTGGTTTTGGTCTCTTGGCCCTTTCATTTTGAGGTTTTATCTTACTTTGGCATGTGCTAAATGTTTATTTCGATTGCCTAAGTGTTTTCCCTAAGTTATTCATTAAAGATCTTTGGTTTTGAGTTATGTTTGGGTTTTCGCTGAAGTCCGGGACTTTCCACCTCGTCTAGATGTTCCCGGATCCTATTTGAACTCCGGCTAAGCACTGTCATTTGAAGATTTTCGGTCTTCGCGGATTTCCACATGGGCCGGATTTTTCCGAATTCCGTCCTGTCGTCGGGTTCCTGGGTTTTTTCTGACTATCTTGTCGGCAACATTAATGTCTTCGTACTAGCTTTGAGTGAGGTATTTAATTGATTTTCGAGGTCTTTTATGCCATTATGCTTATTGCTTTCTGTCATTTGAGTTGAGGAGTGCATTCTTGTGAGTGCTGGATTTGGATTTGGGGCGTTGAGTTTGCAAATTGTGAATTTGCTGGTGATTTCTTTGGTGCTTTCTTGTCGCTGTTCTTTGTGGATGCCATTGAACTTCGCATTTGTTGTTTCTGAGATCAATTTTCACTTCACAATGGTATGTTTTTGATTGCCTTGCTCCTAATTGATGATTGCAGATAGCACTTTGAAGTTATAAAGCTTATTTGGGTTTGATTTGCTGCGTTATTTGAACATTTTCGCGACTAGGGTTGCATAGCATTGTCTGATTTATGGTCCTCCAAGTGAGCCCCGAGCTCGTCTATTCCTTTGCATTGAGAGGGGTCGTGCTCAAGGGGTCGTGAGTTTTTCCTAGTAAGGCTTTGGTAGTCGAAATATTTAATTCTAAGCTCATCTATGCTTTAATGGTGAATCTGTGGGGTTTAACTTAGGGCATCGCCATTTATCTTTAGTATGTTCTCGAATTGGCTTAGAATGCAAAGGGAATCCATAGAAAGCCCATATTAAACTTGCCTTAAGCTTAAATCCTTGAAATTCATGATCAATTTGATGTTATGAGTGAAATCACAATTTCGTGTCACAATCCGGGTTTCAGCCTCAGTCCGAGATTTTCCGTTCCCTCGGGACAATCCATCTCTGACGGATTTTCCCGATTTCCTCGGTTTTTCTAAAATCCGCTGTCATTTTCGGAGTTTCATATACTCCGCGGATTTCCTTTAACCCCAGATTTTCTCGATCTCCGCCGTTTCCCCGATTTCCTTTGAGTTCCCAAAATCTGCATCACTTTTAGAGTTTTATATATTTTGTGGATTTTTGTTGACTCCAGATTTTCCCGAGGTCCTTGGTTCCCTGTTTTTTTGGATTTGCAAAGTGTCTTTGCCATCGCGGAAATCCGTCTCTAGCGGATTTTTGTGAAATTTGGTGAAATGTAAGGAAATATGGAATAGCACGATTTATAAATGATCCATGATGCATTTTATGTTTTATTCATGCTATCTTATGATCTCTTATGTGGTGTATTGATGGATAATGATTAGATTTAATTGTTAGTAGGTGTTTTCATGATTATTTCACTGGAATCCATCTGGCCCGGAATATCCTGAAATTCCCCCTGGCTCGGATTTCGCGGATTGTCCTGAAACTCAAAATTTGTTAAGAGCATTTTATATGAGTTTTAATAACACCTTGATTGTATGAGTCTTATTCTAATGGTGTTTTTATGGATTAACCTTCCTTTTCCTGTGGTTTTTATTATGATTTCCATGTTGAGTGCAGGCTAAATCTAGTAAGGCAACAACTGGGTCTTCAATGTATGATGCAGAAAAGATTAAGATGGACATTAAGAGCAAGATCCTCGAGAGTAAGATTACATCGGTCTAGTCAGAGGTGATTGATACAAATGTTGGCCTTTGGGACTATGAGGAATTTAAAGGAAGAATGACAAGAGAGGATTCTCCTTTGGTGGCTAGAAGGATGATGGAATTAGGATTGTCACATGTTGCTAGTTTCCCCTTGGTGCAGTGTTATGAGCTGGTCCTCGAGTGTGCCGGGCGTTATGATCAGGACACACAAATAATAATTGGTCCTCAAGGGAGAGTGGTAGCAAATCTCAACCCTGTTTCCATTGCTCAAACTTTTGATATGTTAGACAAGTCTCATGTGGTGGGATTCAACATGAAGGCAGCTCAGGAGTTCTACGATGAACAAACTGTGAAGTCACAACAATTTATCAATTCCTGGCTGGAGAAGCCCAAGTCACACTACTCCAAGCTGCCTAAGCAGTTACTCAGAGCAAAGTTCAAGAAGGAGTATTATGATGCCATCACCCTTCTCATTAGGGTGGTTGGATTGAAGAATGCTGGCATGTTTGAGAATTGGATGTGCCATGTGATTGTGAGGATGGAACAAGAGAATATTAACTACCATTGGGCAGGGGTCATTAGCGAAGTAATTCACGAGCAGTTGTCCAATGTGTTGCAAACAAAGACCTTCACAATGACTTCATATTTGGTCTACGCGCTTGCAAGATTCCAACCCTACAAACGATTGAGTACAAGGGGCACCTTTGGACATGATATTATCTACGAGGTTTACCCTTAGTTGCATCTAGGAAGCTCGATCTATAGGAGGGTGAATGATGCATTCACATATCACTAGATTGATTCAAGGTGCAGAGCATGTCAGGATTTCAAATCAAGCAAAAGAACTCATCGAGAAATATGGGGCATGGCTTATTCAGTTCACAACTTTCTCCTACATTCGGATTGATGGCTGCTAGAGAGCCCCATATGGACTTCCAAGATACCCTACCGATCACATTTTACTGTTGGAGGTTACTAGGTAGATCTGTGACTTTGATGCCATTGTCAAGAGGGACAAGCATAAGACTAGATTTGGTGGAAACTTCCCCTTGAGGATTGGTACTGGAGAGGCTTGTCCTTCCATGGTTCTGCCCAAGCTTCAGAAGAAGAAATGAGTACTCTTGGCTTGTCTTTCCACTCCAAGAGATCGAGGTTTGATATCACAAGAGAAGCCCAAAAGAAGGCCAGCAGAGAGTATAGCCATAAGGTAGATTTGGAGGACTATTGGGCCAACTGTAGTGATGAATTTGAGGTCAGAAAGAAGAAGTTTTCTCGCCTTCCAGTTGAATCAGTCTGACTATACAATGTGAAGGAAATCCCAGACCAACTTGATGATGATGGAAACTTGATCTAGGATTATGCATATGAGGCCATAAAAGACAGACCAATTGGTGATGTGGATTGGTTGGAAGAGGAAAAGACAAAATTAAAACAATTGGTGGATCCAGTTATCAAATTTACTAAGATGTGGCTAAAACATAAGTTATGGGAGTTGGAAAATGATGGTGGACAGTGCACCTATGCGCTAATGGGAGATTTGGATCCTCACTCCACCTCTGAAGAATCTACCGAGCAAGATCCTAAGGGCGAGGGTAAGTCGAATTCTCCTTTCAAAATCAAGATAAATGGTGTTCAAGAAACAGAAGCCCAGGAAGATGAAAAATAGAGACAACAAAAGGCCAAGAAGAGGACAAGGACTAGGAAGTCTGAGCAGAAAGGGACTGAAGGGAAGAATCCAGAGGCTGATGATCCTGTACCCAAAAGGAGGAGAATCATAAAATTGTCAGAGAAGGCAAGCTCCAAGGTAGGAGGGGAAGAAGTTACCCCACTAGTGGTAAATGTTGAAAGTTTAGAGGAGAAGGCCAAGGTGTATACAAGGAGGTGTAAGACTTCTTCTCCTAAGGATAGTGTGCCTAAGGCAGATCTCCCTCTAGTGGTTTCTCATGAGGAGTAGCATGATGATGTTCCTTTCGCTCATGATGCTCAAGGAAAACCAGGTGAGTCAGAAAATGTTGAGGATCATCCGGATAGTGAAGGAGAAGAATTTCATGAAGGTGACCTTTATAGTGTAGTGGCAGAAATTGATAAGGTAATACAGTATCCTTTGTTGGCTTATGCAGAGTCACCTATTGGCACTGGAGAGTTTAAATCACCTCCAAGAGAAGAGGAAACAGTGAAGGATCCATCACCTGTACAAGAGGAAGAACATGCTGAAGAGAAGGAAAGCAAGACAAATGAGACTCCTGAGAAACATAATTTGAGTGAGGAAGCACCTAAAGGTCAACAAGAAGAGGAAAAATAGGCTAAGGTGTGTTGTGCAGACACACGCCCCACTTGGAGTGGGGACCCTCCTTTTGATGTCTTTGACCTTTGATTTTATTGGATTTATCATTTTTAGGGTCTTGATATGTTGGTCTTGCTGGCTTTGCCCTTGCCTTGAGGTTGGAATTGATTTAAATTGAGTTTTTGGCCAAGTCCGGGTTTTCACCTGGATCCGGGATTTTCCACCTCTGGCGGATTTTTCCGGCCCTGGTTCCTTGTCCGTTTCTGGTAGGATTCTCCGATTCCGGGTTTCTGCCTGACTTCGGGATTTTCCGGTCCTATCGGATTTTCCCGGATTCTGTCAAAATCCCGGTCTTCATTATTTCCCCGGTTTTTGCATTTCCGCGAAGTCTGTGTTTCCGCGCATTCTGGGATTTTCCGAAATTCCGCTTGGGGCTCGGGTTTCCGGACTTGTCAGAAACGTCTTTTCGCGCATTAATGGTTGAGGTACCTTGGCTCAGACGAGTATAAGGTCGGATTTAGGGCATTTTCTGATTCATTCCAACTTCATTGCTTCCTTGTTTTCTGCTCTGGCGATTCGGAACTTTCAATTGAGCTTTGAGGTTTGATCTTGGTTTGTTTGCGCGTGAATTGCTTGAGTGTTGCTGCCAGTATCGCGTTGCTTGGACGTGTTTGTCGCGTGGTTGACTTTCTGAGCTCGGATTTTCGCTTGCTTTGATCCATGGTATGTATCTATTGCCCTTCCGTTTGCTTGCGTAATGATTTGGGGTTTTCTTGTGATTGGGTATTGTTAAATTTGGGGTCGGCCCTTGATTTGGTTTTGGTTCCGTGTTAATTGAGTCGGGGTTGGACCCGTTTTATTTGTCGAACCCATCCCCCGTGCCCTATGAGCTCCATTTGTCCGCTCGACTGCATAATTATCCTTTGGACGGCGTTCTGGATCGGGCTGCTTGTTTGTTTTGGGCGCGAAGTGTGTTATCGTGCGAGATTAGGGTTTCCTTGGTGTCTCAGCTAGAACAATGATTTCATCTTATGCTTGAGCGACTTTTCTCCCGTGTTATGTTGGCTTCCCGTCCTATGAGGATTAGAGGGCTTTTAGGTAAATCCTGAACCGATATTTTTATCCCTAAAAGCTTGCTCTGGTTTTAATGGCAGAAATTCGATCGTTTGCTCTAGGGCATCATCTTTTTGGCACGGGGATTCCTTCTTTTAAGAGCTTTTGGGAGTTGGATCCTTTGCGTACTTGAGGTTGTTGATCATCGTCGGTTTTAGGATCCTTCGAGCTTAGGTAGTGGATATCCCGGGGTTGTTCAAGTTTTGGTGCACGTTTTGCCATTTTTCGGGTTTCCGAGGCCGTCGCGGAATTTCCTCGCTCCCGGATTTTCCCGGTTTGGGCTTATTCCGCGGACTGAGTTAATTTCCGGTGCGTTTTATGCTGTCCGCGAAAATCCGTTCCATCCGGTTTTTTTCGGATTTCCTTTCTGATTGCGTTCTTTTGTATATTTCGATGATAGGATTGAGGGAATGATTATCCATGCTTATTTCTTGTTGCCAATGAGTAAAATTAACGATTATCCTTCGATTTTCCGAGCGTATTAATGATTTATATGGCTAATAGTGCTTTGGCAGCAGGAATCCGTCTGGGTCGGATTTCTCCGAAATTCCGCCCCGACGGTATTTTCCCGGTTTACATGATTTTCCCGGATTGTTTGATTTCTCCGGATCTCGAAAGATTGGCAATTAGCGATGGATTTCGATAGATTTATATGATGTGTGCTAACCCTTTGGATTGATATGAGCTTAATAATTGAATTCTAACAATGATTCTTGAATGTACAGGCCGAATCAAGCAAGGCTACTGCTGGGAGATCCAAAGGTGGTGCAGGGGCATCTTCAACTTCTGAGACAGAGAGGTTGAAATCAGACATGAAGAGTCAAGTTCCAGAAAGTAGGATCTCCTCTGTGTGGGCTGATGTGTCCGATACCAATGTGGGAGCATGGCGATATGAAGAGTTTAAGCAGAGAACAGCCGAGAAAGACCAGTCGGCATTGAGGCAAGGGATGATGAACTCAGGATTGGTGCATGTGGCAGGGTTCCCTCCAGCAGTCCAGTGCTACGAGCTGATTTTGGAGTGTGCTAGACAGTACGCTTTTGACACACAGATGGTGGTTAGCACTGAGGGACGAGTGTTGGCAAACTTCAGTCCAGCCTCCATTGCCCGAGCCTTCAGCATGCCGGATCTCCCCTCGGTCTGTGCCTTAAACATTGACACTGCTCGTACATACTATGAGAATGAGCCAGTTAAGGCTCAACAGCTTATCAACTCATGGCTTGAGAAGCCCAAGTCTCACCACTCCAAATTGCCCAAGCAGTTGCACAGGGTGAAGTTCAGGCCGGATATCTATGATGCTATTACATTGTTGAGCAGGGTGGCCGGGCTTAAAACTGCCGGAGTATTGGAAAGTTGGATGGTCCATGTGATCACCAAGATGGGCCAAGGAACGAATTACCACTGGGCAGGACTTATCAGTGCAGAAATAGATAAACAATTAAGGAATGTTTTGGAGGGAAAGAAATTCACCATGTCCTCCTATGTCATATATGTACTGGCCATCTCCTACCCCTACAAGGGACTGACTCCGGCGGGAACCATTGGGCAGGATATTATCTATGAAGTCTACCCGGAATTGCACCTCGGACACAGAGATTATAGGAGGGCCAATGATGCCTTCACTATGCACATTACCCGGACCCTTCAGAATGCGGAGCACATCAGATTGTCCGATGGGGCCAAAGGGTTGATTAAGAATTACGGGGCCTGGTTCATCCAGTTCCCCACTTTCACTTATCTCCGGATTGATGGATGCCCCGTTGCTCCCTACAGATTGCCCAGGTATCCCACTGACCACATTGTGCTGCTAGAGGTCGTGAGACAAATTTGTGAGTTTGATGCAGTGGTAAAAAGGGAGAAACATAAAACTGGTTTTGGAGGTGATTTCCCTCTTGGGATTGGCGTGGGGGAAGTGTGCCCGTCCATCCAATCAGCTCACACTGCAGGTGAGGAATTGGCCGCCTATGGATTCTCTTTCCATTCAAAGAGAATGAATTTTGACATCACCGGGGAGGCACAGAAAAGAGCTACCCGGGAATACAGGCATAAGGAGGAATTAGAAGATTACTGGGTCAACATCAAAGATGACCTTGATGCGAGGAAGAAAAGGTATTCCCGGCTGCCTGTAGGGGCCATTAGACAGTATAATGTGAAGCTGATTCCGGATCAGCTGGATGATGATGGAAAACTGGTCCAGGACCATGTTTATGAGCCCATTAAGGACAGGTCAGTGGCGGATATTGATTGGAATGAGCCTGAGGTGACTGAGTTGGAGGACTTAATGGCTCCAGTGCTAAAATTTACCTTTGCTTGGATCAAGCATGAGGTCTGGGTGTTAGAGAGTGCCAAGGTACCTTGTACCTTCGATTTGATGGGGAATCTCAACCCCATGTCCACTTCTGAAGAATCCGGGGAAGAGGACCCCAAAGGGAAAGCAGCTAAAACCTCCCCTTTCAAGATCAAGGTCAGAGGTCCTAAGGGGACTCAACCTGCAGCAAAAAGGAAGCCAATTGGTAAACGCAGGTGGAAGACCCTGACTATCAGCAAGTCCTCGGACGAGGAGGAGGCAGAGAAAGTTGAAGAGGAGGATGTTCCTCCACCGCCCAAGAAGGCCAGAACTGCAAGGGTTGCCAAGAAGAAAGGCCAAACTACTTCGGAGGATGAACCTCCAGTTGTGGATGTGGAAAGCTCCGGGGGCGAAAAGACCAGAGTATACACCAGAAGATCTAGAACTCCTTCCCCAAAGGATGCTGCTCAGTCAAAAGACTCTTCTCCAATATTGCTAGCTGAAAAACAGGACAAGCCTGTTTCTCCTCCACAGAGCATACTAGAACCGAGAATCCGGATGAGCAGGAAATCAGCGGAGAGGCAGAACCGTTCAAAGAAGGAACATTATTCAGTGAGGCTGCCGAGCCCGAGGTGGAAACAGAGGAAAGGCACACTTCTCCCTTGGTACAGTACGAGGACTCCCCGGAGAGTGAGAAAGGCCGCGGATCGCCTGAGCCGGAGAAAAGCATCCCCGCTAGAACTCCATCGCCGGTACTTCCTGAGTTGGGATTTGAGGAAACCGACCAAGGTGAACAACCTCCGGAAAAAGAAGATGACAAGGCAACGACTGAGGAGGAAGTCGAGGTGACAGTAGCAGAAGAGGAGAAAGCCACAGAGGATCCGGGAGAAACCAGAACAGAGGGAATCCGGACAGACCCCGTAGCCCCGGACTGGCTAGAGAAAGAGATTACAAAGAAGAAGCAGGTGATAGTAGAAGACACTCCTCTTGACTGGGATGAGATGTTATCTCAGATTGGTAAAGGGAAGAAGAAGAAGGCTGCAAAGGTGATTTCTCGGGTAGAAAGAGATGAAGTGCATAACCGAGTGGTTCACATTGCCACCCCTGCTGCAGACAAAATGAGAGATGAGGTGACAGGCCAGGATTACAACGTCCAAACCATTAACCTTGGGCCGGCCTCCTTAGAGCAGGATATTGAGGAATTCGAAGGGTCAAGTGCTGTGATTGTGGACAGACTGAAGAAGGAGACCCAGTCAAAACGAGAACTGAAAAGAGAGAATGAAAGGTTGAGGAAATGTCTGGAAGAGGTCATGAAGCCTCTACAATCTCTCCATCCGTCCTCCTCTACTACTCAGGGATTTCTACCAAAGGAGACAATCTCCGGAATTGAAAAGATGAAGGCTTCTGCACAGGCTGCTACCGATTGGTTGATGAGTGTTCAGGCACAAGGGGATGAAGCTATCAAAGAGATCCTGTCTGTGGGCAGGGATGCAGTCCGAGGAAAGGAACTGTTAGAGAGTATCCTCTCTCAAGATAAAAATGATATTGACCTCCTGCTGCAGAAGTCAAGGATTATTCTAGGGCATGGCAAAGAACAGTTGGGCAAGGATGGAATCCTTCCCTCTGCCAGATTGGATGAACCATGGGAATGGTTCGAGGCATTGCAGATCAGGCAGGGAGGCCTGAAGAAGATACAAAAACGGAGAAAATCAATTGAGGCTGACCTCACTGCAATTTATGATGGTTGCATAGCTTTCTTTGAGGTGATGACAGGGAGGAAGAAAATAGCTCCCAAATATCTGAGCTTAGATCAATTGAAGGAATGGTGGCATGAGGTTTATGCCCCGGAATCTGATGGAGCTGTCACCTCCCATTTGCTTGATGATGCAGCTACATACTTGGCAATAATAGACAGGTACATGACCAGCATGACGGATTGGAAGAAAACTGTTGAACGGTCTAATGAGGGAATTGATTCAATTAAATGCAGACTCAGGGTTTTGCCGCTGCCACCTATTGCTGAGCTGGAGGGGATATTCTCGAAGGTCCAAGGGTCACCAGCGAAGAGAAAAGATAAGGGAGGTAGCAGTTAATGCTCTTTTCGAGATTTGTGCTTCCCTATTATTATAGGGCATGCATTGGACCGGACTTCCTTGGGGACTGTGCCTTGGCCGACTTGGATGATGGCATTAAATGTGTGCCTTAGTTTGTTTCCTTGGCCGACCTGTTTTGGCGGTTTTGATTATCTTTGTAAAAATGTTTGGCTGGGCCGACATGTTTTTGGGGGGAATTTGATAAATAGGCATTCTTGCCTCATTGTAAGGGTTAGAAGACATTGGTTATAGACATTAGCAAGAATAGAGATTAGCAGGAGCAATAGTTAGAGTTTTTTTAGAATTTCTTGAAGCAAATACCATATTCAGAACAGTTGAATTGTTGCAGCATTTGGTGATTAATACAATTGAAGGCATTGTGGTTTTCCTGGTGAAATCCTTTGTGTTATCTCATCTTGCATGGTTCTTTTGTTCTATCTTTTACATTGCTTGAAGATCTAGGGTTTAATATTCAGAAATAAATTAGTTTGGTTGGATAAATAGTGTATGTGATTTTATATTTGGAATGTTTGTAGCTATCTCTGGTCTATACCCCCAGTAACTATCTGATTGTAGTAGGCTGGTGAAGTCAACCTGGACCGTATATTCAAATGTGCTTAAGTTCGGTTGTAGATGTAAATCTATGATTTGAAAATCTGTATTCCTCAGAAGATTGCACTGTTCTTGTAAGATTGCCTTGTGGGTCGAACAGGAATTGGTTATTTGAGATAGGTCCATTCCAGATATTTGTCATTTGCATTGCTTGTCCCTGCAATAGTTTAGATTTTGTTACTTCCTTGCATCCCTATCTTTTGCAATTTCTTTATTATTCAGTTAGATTAAGGATTCAAGACCATCATATTGTCAGATCTGATAAATTGAGAGGATACAGTTTGCTTGTAGTAAGGTCCGATTGTGATTACCAGCAATTTCACATTTCATCTGAGTTTTTTATGCATTGTTATGACCTAACACCCGAGAGACCTTGGGGTGATTTTCAGCAATTCATCGTTGAAGATTATCTTTCAAGAGAGATAGAATATCATTTTCTGTCGAGTTGTTGCTTGCAGAAAACACCATCAACAAGGTGCAATTGGAATCCACTGTCTCTGGTTGGTTAGACAAGGAGATAAGGAGGAAACAAGTTGTTGTGGAAGATAGTCCGCTGAATTGGGATGCACTACTAGCCAAAATTGGAAAAGATATAGGTAAAAAGAAGGCTAGGGTGATTTCAAGGATTGAAAGGGATGAAGCTCATAACAGAGTTGTTCACATTGCCACCCCTTCTTTAGATAAAAACAGAGATGATGTGGCTGGAAAGGATTACAATGTTCAAACTTTCAATCTAGGGCCTACATCCGTTGAGCAGGATATTGAGGATTATGAGGGGTCTAGTGTAGTCATCTTGGGCAGATTGAGAAAGGAAATAAAGACCAAGCAGGAGCTAAAGAAAGAAAATGAGAATCTTAGGAAATTCTTGAAAGATTTGATGAAGCCCTTACAATCTATTAACCCCTCAGTTTCTACTGCAAAGCCTTTACCTCAGGAGACCATTACCGAGCTTGAAAAGATGAAGGCTTCCACTCTTGCTACTGCAAATTGGTTGCAAGGGGTGCGAACCAAGGGTGATGAAGCTATCAAGGATATTTTTTTGACTGGAAAGGATGCTATTAGGGAAACTGATTGGTTGAAGGCGGTGTTGGCACAGGATAGGGAAGATACAGATCTCCTATTGCAGAAAACTAGAACTATCATGGAGTTCACTAGGGAAAAGCTAGTAAGTGATAAAATTCTTCCTTCCTCCAGAGCTGCTGAACCTTGGGAGTGGTTTGAAGCATTGCAAATTAGGCAGAAGGTTTTGAAAAAGATTTACAAACAGAGGAGGCAGATTGATGATACCCTAGCTGGTGTGTACAATGGCTCCATTGCCTTTTTTGAGATTATGACAGGGAGAAGGAAGATTGCTCCCAAATATCTATGTTTGGAACAATTGAGGAAGTGGTGACATGATGTTTATGTCCCAATTAATGATGATTCCATTTTTGAGCATCAGTTGGATGATGCAGCCACATACATTGTTGTCATTGATAAATACCTAACTTATAAGGTTGATTGGGATAAGTCGGTAAAACAGTCAAGGGAGGAAATTGCATCAATTGAAAGGCGACTTAGGGTTTTGCCTTTTCCACCTGTGGCTGACTTGGATAGGTTGCTTTTGAAGGTTCATGAAATGCTGGATCGAAATAAAGACAAAGGGGAAGGCAGTTAATGATTTGCTACATTGAGATTTGTGCTTCCCTATTATTTTGCCATGCATTGGTCTGAGCTACATTGGAGATCCCAGGCCGACCTCGATGAAGTTCATGCATTTAATGCATATTTTATTTTATTTTTGAATTTCTCTTGGCCGACTTGTTGTGCCTTATTATTATTATAATATCTTACCTAGGCCGACATGTTTTGGGGGTTCTATAAATTTGGCATTTTGCCTCATTTGTAAGGGTTAAGAGGTTTCAGATATAGACAAATAGAGAGCTAGTTAGAGCGAATTAAGTAGAGCAAGTGTTAGCAAGTAGTTGTTCTCAAGCAAATATTGTAACAAAAAGTTGGAATTGTTGCTACAGTGGATAATTTGATGTAATTAATGACATTGTGATTTGGTGCCATACTTGTGTTTTTCTTATCTTCCATGGTTCTTGTCATTCTATCTTTAGAATTGCTTTGAGGAGGTTAATATTTAGATCAGATTTGATTCAATAATGTTTATGGTTTGATATTTGAAGTGTTGCAACAATCCCTGGTCCATAGTTTTCGCAACCAACTGATTGTTAGTTGCTTTGCAAAGTTAGCCTGGATTTTTATATTCATTGTGCTTAGTTCAATTGTGAGGGTTTATTCATTTCAATTGCGATAGGTTTGTTTGAACGAATGTTCATGATTTGAAAATTTTAATACCTTAGAAGATTGCACTATTTCTATAAGATTGCAGGTTTATTTGGGTCAAGTAGAGATCAGTTTTAAGGGATTGGTCCATTTTGAGTATTGGTCATTCGCATTGGTAATCTTAGGTTTAATATTAAGTTTAGAAATCTCTTTGAAAACCTTATCTTTTGTTATTTCTTTGATTACTGGGTTAAATTTAGGATTGAAGTATCATCTTATTATTAGATCTGATAAATTGAGATTCAATATTTTGCTTGTAGTAAGTTCCCATTGTGATTACTAGCATTTTCACATTATCACTGAGTTGTTTATGCATTGTCAAGACTTGCTATTAGAGACCTTGGGGTTATCTCTTGAGGTTTGCTAATAGAGATTTAACTTTCAAGTGAGATAGGATATTATATTCTGTCTAAGTTGTTGCTGTGCAGAAAACTTCATCAACACACTTGTGGCCCCTATAATCTAGGTGTGCCCAAATTAAGTATTTACATTTCCCTATGTTATTTTCCCTAAGCTCATTGGGAATAAAAATGGGATTAAAGGTCAATACATAATCTTAGTGGAAAAGTGGACATGATAATCCCCCCTTCCTGAGATTTTTTACATTTAAGAAATTCAAATTTAAATGCTTCAAGATGTTGGATCCTTCCAATATAACATCTTGAATTGTTAGATCCTTCCATATCACCAAATACTCACTAATGGTTCTATTCCCCAACTTCCTTGTTAAGTATCAATGATAGATTTTGGTACTAGAATGAGTCTTCTTTCATCATCCAAAGGCGATAATTCTTTATATTATTCAATGCATTTCCCAAATTCCTTTTTAAGATATGAAACATGGAATATGTTGTGGATTATGTTGTTATTGGGTAGCTCTAGTTCATAGGCTACTTCTCCAATCTTTTTTATAATCTTGTAGGGACAATAGAATCTGGGGTTCAACTTTTTAGCTTCTTTCTTCTTTCATGAAGACTACTTGTAGGGTTGCAACCTTAGGTGGACCATGTCTCTAACTTCAAAAACTCTTTTAGTATGCCTTTGGTTTGCATAGAACTTTTGTTGGTTCTAGGCATGTTGAAGATGGTCCTTGAGGGATTTCAATGCCTCTTGACTTTGCTTAATCACATCTATATCTCTAGGAACCCTATTTTTTGTGATTGCAAGATCCACAAAGGTTAGATAATTATATCCGTACAAATCCATGAAAGGTGACATATCTATGTACATATGATAGGAAGTGTTATAATATTATTCTCCCAAATGTAACCACTTGATTGAGTTATTTGTTTCCTAAAAATGTAGTTTCTTAGGCACCGTTTAATCTATTTGTTAACAATTTTAGTTTTTCTATCCATTTGGGGGTGATAACTTGTGTTAGGGGTGAGCTCAATTCCTACCAAATGAAACAATTATTTCCAAATTTGACTTGCAAATAATCACCCATGTAACCCATGTAATTTGAAAAACCTCCTTAAAAAAAAAATCAACAATTTGGGAAGCCTTGGAGTTAGAAGATATGACATAAAATTGTGTATACTTTGTGATTTTTTCCACTACCACAAAGATGGAGTCTTTTCCATTTATCTTGGGTAGCCTAGTGTTTAATTCCATATATGTATACTTTTCCATTTTTGCTTAGGATAGCCTTGTTTCACCTTATTATGTTGGAAAGATGAACATTCCTAAATGTGCTTGAGAACATCTCTTTTCATTCCTTTCCAAGATAATCGCTCTCTAATAAATGCTTGTATGTCTTAAAATACCCTGAATTCCCTATCAGACGAGTATCATGCATGAACCTTAAAATATTTTCCTTCATCTATGAATTTGGAATCAAATATGTCCTCTCTTTATGTAGAATTAATTCTTTTGCCACTTTGAACCTATCATCCTATACTCGTCCATCCAATAGATTAGTAGTAAAATCATTCTTGGCATATTCAAATATGATGGTGGTGATCCAATCAAGAGATATGCCAAAAATGACACATAGAGTTGGTCTCTAAGATAATGCATCAACAACTGCATTATGCCTAGCCTTCAGATATTTAATATCAATATCATACTCCTGCAACTTGCTTATCCGCTTTTGTTGTCTATCATTTAGGTCTTTCTGATTGAGAAAGTACTTAGGACTGTTGTAATGAATCCTAACCACAAAAATTCCCCACACCAAGTATTATCTAAACTTCACTAAGGTGTGCATGATTGTTAGCATCTCCTTGTCATAAATAGAAAATGTCTCTTTTTTTCCTCTATTATTTTTTGAATTTCAAAAGCAATGAAATATTGTTGCTACATAAAAAAAATATAATGCCCTCAATAGAAGCCTCACATTCCAACACATAAGGAAGTGAAAAATTTGGGACAAGCATTGGACAAGAGTACATTCCATTTTTTAGTTTGTTAAAATTCTACTCAACATCTTTTCATTTGAATGCTCCCTTCTTAGTTAGATTTATAGTGGTACTGTGAGTTGAGAGAAACAATTTACATACCTTCTACAATAGTTGCATTATACTAAGAATCCTCTTAATTTCAATACATTCTTTGGGGGTGGTCAATCTTGAACATCTTGGATCTTGTGTTGTTCCACTTGGACTCATTGTTCATTGATGACATGTCCTAAATATATAATCTCCCTAAGCTCAAACTCACACTTTGACTAATTGGAAAAGAATGAATGTTGCTGCAATATGCTCAAGAGCTCATCCAAATGCTTCAAGTGGTCCTCCCATGTGTTACTATATATCAAAATATCATCAAATAAAATTTGGTCAAAATTTCTTAATTGCTTGCTAAATATCTTGTTCATGCATGATTGGAAGGTTTCTAGAGCATTAGTCAAGCGAAAGAGCATGAACATAAACTTGAATCTTCCACAATGACACCTAAAAGTGGTATTTAAACATCTTTATCCCTCATTTTTATTTGATGGTATCATGAGCACAAATCAATCTTCGTGAAGTATAAAATTATATGCAACTCATCTATTAGTTTTTCAATCTTGGGGATAGGATATCTATTCTTGATTATTTTATTATTTTTTTTTGATAGTCAACACATGTATCCTCATGGTATCATCCTTCTTACTTACCAATACTATTGCAAAGGAAAATGGACTAGAACTTGGCTTGATGTGGCCCATATATAGTAGCTCCTTTATTTCCTTCTCGGTTTCTTCCTTGTGGATCTTAGGGATATTCTAGGGAGTGGTTATCACTAGCCTTGCATCCATTTCAAGCTCAATAGCATGTTGGAACCCTTGGTCAAGTGACAATCCTAGGGTAATGTTCAAAAAGACTTGCTATGCTTGTCCAAAATAGTTTTCACATCAATATGATAAGAATAGTTTCATTTTTATGTATATTTATTTTGGTGTGATCAAGTAGTTGACAATCCAAGCTACTTGTCCCCTCTTTAAAGCTCTTTCCATTCTTTTAGTAGTAATTATTTGGGAGGCTCTATTTTAGATTCTCTTGAGATCTACTTACTTTCGTTTACTTCTCAATTTCAATTCCATCGTTTGGTAATTTTGTGAGAGTTCTCCCAAAGATTGTAGCCATTGTACTCCAAGCATCATGTTGATATCTCCCAATTTGACCACATATAAATCCTCACATATCAAATGATCTCTAAAAGTCATTTTCAACTACCAAATTCTTTGTACAGATGGTATGGTAAACCCATGAGACATAGTCACATTGAATCCTTTGATTTTTTAAGTTGTCAAACCCCTTATTTCCATGAAACCCTTGTCTATAATATTGTGGGCTTTTTACTATCAATCAAGGAATTCATCATTTGGCCTACTAACACTCTGTGAATCTTGAAAGGATTGTACCTTTGCATTCTTGAGAGAGTTGGAAGAGTTCTTCCATCTAGGTCTTCTCCATCTTCATTAGATTATTCATTTTCCTTCTTAGCCTCAAATTCTTCTATGTCTTCATCTGATCTAACTTCAATGTACACCTAACCTTTGCTAAGGCACTCATGTTCTAGCTCTCAAGGTTCTTTGCAATGGAAATAGAATTGCTTCCTCTTGAGTTAATTTTTGTTGTCTTAATTTCTTTGTAATGGTGGTAGAATATTCTATGTCCTTGATTCTCCCTTTTGGAAATTCTTTTGGTTTATAGGTGGAGTGTTAGAATAGGATTTACTACGAGGTAGGAATCTAAAGTGAGGGCCCTTTTGATTGCCTCTTGACAAGTGGAAAGCTAATGCCTTGACCAATACCTTAAGTGGCTCTTCCAATCCTTCTATGAATAGAACTATGATCCTTTTCTTTGATGTACCAAGAAATTTGATAGCTATCCTATGAAATTCACCTATGTAGTGTTTAGGCTATGCCAATTCTCAAAATTGAATTTTTAGAGAAACCCTATCAAATATTTCAATCAACCATTAGATGAAATCTTCAAAATCTACTTAATGATGAGACTATGTCTTTGTGTCACTATGCCATTGTACCACCATTCAAGGGCCACCCCTTCCAATGGAAGGAAAACTTGATGGCTTCTTCTTGATACATTATATTTTGAGATAGGTAAGAGTTGAATTTTTGGATCTAAGCATAAGCTGAATACTTCAGTGTCCCATCAAACATAGGTAAAAGAACCTTTCCCAAATGTTGTTGCAATTCCTTGTTACTTTGATTCTAAACTTGTTTCTTCTTGATTCGAGGACCATTTTGAAATTTGATGTTGCAAACTATAGAAAATGATAGATCATCCCAAATTTTGTGCTCTAGGGCTTTGTATTTAGTGTGCAAGGCTGAAAAAGTCACCAATAAACTATATTGACTCTTTTAATATCTTCTCTTCTTTGTAGGAATTTCATTGGAAGGGATTGGATGAAGAACCAACCATTTGATTAACCCTCAATACACTTCTCCTTTTTATGTGTGATTATGGAGTTCCAAGAGATTTTTGACCTTGCACAAATTGCATCAACATTTCCATCATGTGTTTAAGTGCTTGGGCTATTTCTTTTTCCTGCATCCAAATTGATTATTGCATCAAATTTGGCCTAAGTTATTTCTTCCTTTGTTAAATGATGTTGCGAGTGATTTATAAATTAAAATAGAACCAAATGCAATGCAAGAGAATCCTATCTAAAATATCACAAACCATAGAGCTCAAAAATGAAAGCAAAACAAGATAATAATATAAGGAATAAACTCAAAAGTTACTATAAACCTCCATTGTTGAATGATTTGCTCCTTGGTGTATTGGAATGTGGATGCTCCTTGCTTGACCGCTATCAATTTTGACAACATATACTTAGCATGAATAATAATGGATGAGAATGAGGGATGGAGTGCTTGAATTTATAGATTTTGGGAATGAGGAATGGATGGCCAAGATCTAATTGTGAGATCAAGGGTTGAGAATGGTTGAGATGAATTCCCTAGGATCTAGGAGAGGATGAAGGGTGGCGATGAAGGTAGTTATAATCTGAATGGATAGGATTAAATTACCAAATTTAGTAAGTTATTGTGAGGATGAGGGAAATTAGGGACATGTGCACCTAGAAGGGCTATAATTTTGGGATGTGTTAAGAGAATAAGGGGACCATAAGGACAAGTGTTTCTAGGTGCCCAATATTCTTGGAATATGTTGAGAGAATAATGGGAGCACACAAACAAGTATTCATAGATCCCTATTATTCTTGGAAAGTGTTGAGAGAATAATGGATTAATTAAATAATAATAATATTTAATTATTTTAGCCACATGGGTGAGGTGGATAATGGGTGAAATATGTAATTAACTAATTATTTATTGTGATGAGATGGAAAAGGGTGGTTAATTAAATAATACAATTACTTAATTAAGTTATGAATTTTAGGTGAAATGGATATGTCCTAGGTTAATTACGACTAGGTGATGGGACATAGGCTTTGGTGATGAAATTAGTCAATTAGGTATTAGGTGATAAGTTTGTTGAGATTATGGATGCACAGGGTCCTTGATGCTGCAGTCTTCAATGGAGGACCTTTGCCAGGAAAGATAATCAACCACAAAGAAAGTGTTGCAACTAGGAATGCACAATGGAGATTCTATATTGATGATATGATTGATATTGGATATGTTACAAATGAACAAGTTTCCTAATTATATAGGCAAGAGAGAAAACCTAAGATGCATGAGATGTTTCCATGTGTCACGATCTAACAACATGTGACAACATGTGAACCCTATCTAGGAAATTATTAAATGTTGAGATAAGTTCTAGAAGGACAACTCATCTTCTAGAAGGAATCTTATCCCTACAAACAAGGAAGGGGACATTACCCCATTATTAAATAATTTATTAAAATCTAACCTAGGACTAAATGATATATGACATAAGTTAACTTATGCTAGTGTAATAATTAATTTAATTACACTAACACTACCCCATAAGTTAAACTTAGGGAGGAAAATGCATTGATTATGTAAGAAGATGATGATGATGATGAATGGGTCCTGGCTACGAGGCCATGTTAGGTACCCATGTACACAAAGATGCAAAAAATCTCCCACAACTGGAGAAAAGGGGAAAACCCATTGGGAACAAAACCCCTCTCCAAAAAGGAGATGAAAATGCAAAAATGTGAGAATGGGAAGGATGGAGGACTTTGAAATACCCCCCAAGTACACCATCTGTCACATGGATACAATACAATAGCCTCCCCATAGGAGGGAAAGAGAGAGACTAAATAGCCCCCCAGAAGATGATATCACCTGTATAGATGGTAAGTGTCTGAAGACAAAACAAGATCCAATGTCGACAAACAACTTGTCTACCTTTCGGAAGAAACAAAACCAAATGCAAGTGCAGAGATGCTTCCCATTCCGAATAGGAATTGAAGGAAGGAAGGATGAATGTGGATGCCAATGATGTCTCTGAACTCTACTCAAATGTCTTCTTGCCTGAAGATGAAGATGCCACAATCAATGAAGAGAGTGACAAACCAAGACGATGTGGAAACTGATGCTAAACAATATCCAAAGACGGTGATGCAATGAATATTATGGAGACTTGATAGACCCCCTTGAATGAAGTGTCCTCAAAACCATTGAAAGAAGTCTAGAGCAACAAATGTGGCCAAACCACAAGTCTCCTGCTAGGAAGAAACAAATCTAATGGTGGATGCTGAATAAACCTCAAATCCTGAATAGAATGATAGGGAAGAAGTCTCATACATGAAATATTTGAATAGAGGAGTGATATCCCCTCAAGAATGTCCTCCAAACCTATAGAAGTAGCCAAGTCAGTGATACCTAAAACGAAACCATCCCGTGATATCAAGTTTGGAAAACTGAATGTGTCTTGATGAATGATGATGGTGGAAGCCTCAATCAATGAATCTGGACAAGGAACCACTGAATGTGAAGGGATACCAATAGTCTCTGATGGAGAAGAAGCACCTAAAGGAACCTTGTCAACCTCTTCAGAAGATTCAAGGCAATCAACTTCCTGCACAACAATATCATCGTGGGGTACCTGATATGAAGAATGACATTCCAAATCATGACCATCGAGGAATGGTGGAGAATCTGAATCTCCAAATATCTCCCAAAGCTTAGTCCAAAGGATGTGAGGACAATCACAATGATTAATAGCATTCAAAACATTACAATCAACTTGCATCTCAATGATCTCCAAAATAGTGTATCTGTTGCAACTCCAAGCAAGTTCATGAATACCTTCGCTTGGATGAGGAACTATACCATACAGATGAGGCAATAGATCAAGTGATTGGAGATGGTAGCTGATACCATCTCGCCATTGCAAATAGTTTCCCTTGTGCAACATAGTCAAAGGAGTATATGGAAGCTCCATAATGAAATTTCTCCAAAAATACAAAGACAAATGACCTTCAATAGAAAATAAAGACTTCCAAGGATGATGTGCAACTGAAGTGATGCTACCCGGATCAAAAAATATTTTCCCAAGCTTCAAGATGTTTGGGTTATTGAAAAAATGCACCAAACTAAAAAAATCAATGCAAGAGTACTTGGAGCTGAAACTGATCAAGGGATCTAGACAGATGAAAAAAGCTCCGAATCACCTTCTTGATGCCGCTGGAATCACTGAAATCTGATAAACGGTTGCGAAGATATGAACCTTTAAGTCCATATTAGGGTTTTTCCTTCAGTTGGTTGTAGAATTTTTTGTGAGAAAAATTTCATAGAACTGATGTCACCACTAGAAAGTACTTGGAATTACCTTTCTAACGGTATCTCATTTGTTAATTTTCAACACCGTGGGTGAAAGTTGTGATAAAACAAAAAAAATGCCTAGAGTAGGCACTCTGTAGGCTAATCAGGGTTAAAAATGTGGCCCCGGGCGCTAGGATGTGGTCGCTGATATCACCTTGTCGGTGAAAAAGGCAAAAAAAAACCCCCTCCTAGAGTGGCGGCAGGGTTTAGGATGAGCGGCTGAGTCGGCGGTACTTGGAGGCTCCGTTTGGATTAGATGGGATGGCTGGAGCCAACAAATCCTTTGGATGACAAAGGAACTAGTAGCGGTAGCTTAGGAGGCCAGTAAACAAATCATTGACAACAAGTGATCGGCAGTACGTGGACCCTATGGAAATACACCGCTGATGGTGGAAGGAGACACCGTCAGTGGGAAGAACTTGATGGGAGGATGAGCACCGCCGACAAAAGAGTCGACAAACCAATAGAGAACAAAGCTGCAGTAATGAAAGAACCAGCCAATGATGACAGAAAAATGACCAGCGATGAGTAAGACCAGCAGGGTTGCCGAAAAACAACAATAGCTGGTAGACAACGACGGTGGGCGGGCCCTAAGTGGCAAGGTGACGTATCCCCTGTCAAATCTGAATGTGACTAACAAAACACAAATGTCTGCAGAAAATATTTTAAACGAGCCAACAAATTTTTTGACTAATGCCAAAATGGAAATTTAAAAAAAATGCCGACTTATATAAAAATTATATTTGTAGATTTAAATATAGATGGAAAAATATAAGATGTCGACCACAGATTTTAAATGCTGTAGAAAATAAAATCAAAACCCAATTTTTGTCGATAAATAGATGCTGACTATCGATTAAAATAGCAGGTTGATCCAAATTGATTTTTTCCGCAACTATAGAAAAAGCCAAATATATGTATTTTTTGCCAAACTATATTCAATATTAGCCCGATTTTTCTGAAACGAAAAAATGCTTGCGACTAAAATTTTTTTTCCTCAGAGGACAACTGACCGGGATTATTTTTCACTGCAAATTATACGGATCGTACCAATTGATTTTGCAAACCCAAATACCTCTGATGGCTCCTAGGTTGATGTATCTGATTTTGATGATTGGGCAGATGATTCTAGGGTTTTGAGGCCTTCTGAAGACAATGGCGAGCTCGGATCTGACTCTATCTACTTCAGAAATCAGCTTGGTCCCCGGGTGGAGTCAAGTAGCCTTCAATGGAAACCTTCAGCCTAGAAGAATCTCGTACACCAACTTTCTTGATCGAGGGTTGACGTTTCACTGGACAAGCTCTGATACCATGTTGAGATTATGGATGTACAGGGTCCTTGAAGCTACAGTCTTCAATGGAGGACCTTTTCCAAGAAAGATAATCAACCACAAAGAAAGTGTTGCAACTAGGCATGCACAATGGAGATTCTATATTGATGATATGATTGATATTGGATGTGTTACAAATGAACAAGTTTCCTGATTATATAGGCAAGAGAGAAAACCTAAGATGCATGAGATGTTGCCATGTGTCATGATCTAACAACATGTGACAACATGTGAACCCTATCTAGGAAATTATTAAATGTTGAGATAAGTTCTAGAAGGACAACTCATCTTCTAGAAGGAATCTTATCCCTACAAACAAGGAAGGGCACATTACCCCATTATTAAATGATTTATTAAAATCTAGCCTAGGACTAAATGATATATGACCTAAGTTAACTTATGCTAGTGTAATAATTAATTTAATTACACTAACAAAGTTTAGTGATGATGAATAGACCTAGGGAATATTAGGTATGTACATTTTCCCCTCTTTGATAGAATGTAACTAAGTGGTGTTGTCTCAAAGAAGAATAAAAATTAGGATGAGATGGAATGAAGCTTTAATGGCAAGTTTCCCCAATTGCTTATAGATGATGATGGAAGTGATGCCCCCTCAAGATAATTGTTGGGTGAAATGGAACCCAATAGGTATCTTGAAAATACATGATGTGATAAAAATGTGTCATAAAGGATAAAGGTTCCTTGAGAGATATTGTGTTGGGATGTTGTGCATGCCACGAATAGAGGATTGATAATGGACTAAGGATCATGCATGTTGATTGATGTCGCTAGGATGATTATATTGGCTTGAATGGATGTACATGCTGGATGATGAAATATCAAGAGGATGTAATGCAACAAAATGAAACATGATTGAAATAATAGATAAATGATGAGATAAAAGATATAATGGATGAGGAATACATGTCATAGTAACTTCACATACAAGGAGAAACCTTTATTTTGCTGTAGCACTTAGTGTTATGCACCATGATATGAGAGACCATGATGACGATGCACCATGTGCGTATGAACTAAATCACAAACAAAGAAGTTGCAAATATAATATTGATCCAATAGAAATATTGTCTTATGCAAGCCATCATACAAATGATGAAGGAAATGCAACCATAACAGTATGACTGGTGGAGCAATGAGACTAGAAGCAAAATAAAACATAAAGGACAAACAAGAGACAAAAAATGAAAGAAAATGCAAATAGTGTAGTGATAAGGAACACAATTTCATAAGCACAACATCATATGGATGATGAAAGCGACTGTGATAGTGTGAGATATGGTACACTAAGACTAGATGCAATAAACAAGGAAAAAGTCAAAAAAGAAAGAGGAAAACCAAAAAAATAAAAAGGCACAAATTGACACAGACAAATTCAAAGAAAAAGGTAAATACAAAGACAATGACAAGCAAACAATTCATCAAAAGCATGCAAAAAACATGAGTTGGTATCCAATGAAATGTTGAAGTCATGGGTGGATGCGGTGTGTGGATGGCTAATGGGTAGATTCCAAAAAAGGATTTAATTGTGAATTGATGGGATGATAAATGGTTATGAAAAGATAATTCCCCAATGGGTATATAAATGTGGACCATTCCCTAAGAAACGTTAGTAAGGGTATGCCCCCTAGTAAGCACAAAATCAAGGAAAGATTATGAATGAAATGGAAGGATATGATGGGGAAGGAAAATGGATGGATGGATGGGATGAAAATGAGGGAAAATATTGTTAAATTGAGAAATCTAATGAAGGAGGATAAAATGAGTAGGCAATGTATGTGGAGGTGATAGTGGAAATGTATGGAATGCGATGGATGGATAAGGGACATGAGCAAACAATCCTGGGTAAGGGATATAGTGGGATGAATAAAATACGATGGTAGGACTAATATGGAAGAGCACATTCTCATAGAATAGAGTAGTTTCATGATACACATGATGCATGTTTACCAAGTTTTCATAATGCTACTTGCTCAAGGCACCACACGTAGTGGTTTTCACCAGTGGATGAATCTATTTCTCTTTATTATTTCATTTTTTTTAAAAAAAAATTTTAATTTTTTTTTTTGTATTTTTGGAAGATTGGCGCTAAATGGGTTAATCATAGAAGTGCTTGATATGGAAAATATTCATAGGCTCTTCTATCTCATGACCATCAGGAGTGGCTAGCTTGTGGGATCCAAATCCAAATTTGGCAGTAATGACATATGGAACCAACTAGTTTGGCTCAAATTTCCCTTTCTTCTCTCTATTTTGGGTGGTATTTTGGTTTTCCATAAGGTCTCCAATCTCAAACTCTCAAGTGCAAAGGAATTTGTTATAGCAATAACATAATCAATGTTGATATGCTTTAAGGTGATTGAGAGTAGTGAGATGACGTTCCTTAAGGATTTCTAGCTCATCTAAGTGTGACACTCGATAATCCTCTTTTGAGGTGAGGTTACACAAAGAAACACACAAGGAGGGGAGCTCAACCTCTATTGGAAAGATTACTTCGACACCAAGACAAATGAATATGGAGTATCACTAGTGGGAGTGCGAATGGATGTGCGATAAACCTAGAGGGCGGGATTTATCTGAAGGTGTATGTCACAACCAAAATCATTGGTGATTTTCTTAAGGGTTTTGATGATTGTTTTGTTTGATGCCTCAGCTTGACTGTTGCCTTGCGGGCAATAGGGGTGGACCATTTATGCTTAATATGGATTTTTTTACATAAGGATTGCATCTCATGGTTTTTAAAGGATTTACCATTGTCTATTATAATGGTGGATGGTATGCGAAAATGGAAAATGAGATGGTTAAGGATGAATTTGGAAATTTGGATGCTAGTGGTGAAAGTAAGTGGAACATTTTTGACCCACTTAGTAAGTTATTCGATAGCGGTAATAATAAATTTATGGCCATTGGAGGAGGTGGGATTAATATTTCCAATGAGGTCGAGGCCCTAGGTAGAGAAGGGCCAGTGAGTGGTAATGGGCTAGAGGGATTGTGAGGGTGCATGAATAAGGTATCCAAGTATTTGACAAGCAAGATATTTATTTACATATTAATAAGAATCATGTATAAAGGAGCTTCTTGGATAGGATCATGTCATTTGTATGAGCACCACAAATACCTCTATGGACTTCTAGAAGTGTAAGGTGGTGGAACCCCTCAATTTTTTTTGCGTTCCACTGATGATTTTTGCAAATTTGGCTATCTTTCCTAGTTTGGAATGGGTCTTATAGCTTAGGGTTTCGGTTTTACCCTTGTTCTAGGGTTTTAGTTGTGCCCTAAACCTTTTAAAATCCCTAAGTGTTAAACCTTTGCATACGGGTTCTATTTTGTTGACTGGCACTCACTCGTTCCTAGTTTCCTAAGTTGCCATTCGAGCCATTAAATCCATCTGGTTCCTGACCCCTTAAGCCTAGCATTCCCAGTCGTCACCCATTTAGTCATTATAAACTTTGTTTTATGTTAAGCGGGTCATAAATATTTTAATATTCATTTTTATCCTAAGTCCGGGTTAAATATTTTCCTAAGGTCTTTTTATGTTGTAAACCTAAGTGAATGACCACATTTCAAGTCATGGAATAAGCACATAGGCTTATTAAAACCCTTAGCGATGCTTGGCGAGTCCCACAAAGCATATTCTATTGGTTCCCCGCTAGCCCGTGGGATTTAAATATTGTGATAAAGAAGTTAGAGGGATGACAAGTAGGTGACACTTGTCCACCTTCTTGGCGGGCCCTACCACTGTTCAAAGGCACCGATGGCTAAAGGTTATCAAATCAATAGTTAAGATGGACTCTGATAGATGAATCTCAACCATTCCCCGCTAGCCCATGTGGGACCCACCATTAGATCTTGGCTTATGGAGGGATAGCGGGTGAGCGCCGCATGGCACCATCACCACTGTCCACTAAACTATTGAAGGCATAGAAATATTTAATGAAATATTTCTCAGTACATATGGAAGGTTAAAGAGTGTGCTACTAAAAGGATGTATATGCACGTGCAAAATTATTCATCGAGATGTTTTAATCTCAACCATCTATTGCTAAAGGAGGATGTCTATCATGATCGCTAGCCTAGTGATTAAAGAAGATGCATGTTGATGGTCACTGGGTTGATCTGGGCCCTTCCTCACTAGCCTGCGACCATAGATCTGAATCTTGTGATTCCCAAAGGGCTAGTGCGTTGCTGACACGTGGCTTTTCTACTGGCTTGTAAAGCACAGTGGGGCCACAATGTTGATGAAGGAGATGTACACTTGGCAGAAACAAAGCATAGTGGATGTCAAGTCAGCTAAAAAGAAAATGTTCAAATTTTGTTGACTCCATCTGAGCCGCACACTGGTCCACATCAAGATTGAATCAATGGAGGACATTCAAAGTTTCTAAAATGTACACCATTGAGCTGTTCTTGTTCATGTGAGCAAACAGTAATGGCAGAGTTGACAGTTTTCTACCGAATTGATGGATTTGTTCGCCTTAAAAGATTGCCTTAAAGCTTATTGTCGATTATTAAAACATTCCCAACAGATCCAAAACTTGTTGCAGAGCTGTTCAAGCATTTGACATTGTAAAATTAGGGTTTCCTATGTCATGTAACCAATAAGTAAAATCCATCTTTCTTGAACTTGAATTTACCCTAATTTCCATTTCCAATTGCGATTGTTGTTGTTTTCTCTCTAAATTAGGCTTCTTTTAAGGTTTGGCGTTCTCCAAATTGCTATAAGTTGTGATTTTAGTCTTTTATATGTGTGAAGTCTTTCCTTGATAAGTAAGAACCCTAGTTTAAACCTGCAAAACCTAAGTTTGAATTGTTTGTTATCCATGGCACCTAAAGTCCAAGCATCTGCATCAAAAGGCTGAGCTTCTAGGTCAAAACCTATAGTTAGACCTCTGGTTCAGAATTTAACTAACCAATTGAAACCCTCTACATTTGATAAAGCAAAAGGGAAACCCATGTATTATGGCCCTTGAACTAAGTTTGGCATCACTGATAATTTTTGCATAGTTAAGGATCCTACCCTACTGTACTCTTGATGGAGTCTTTTCCATGGATGGTTTGGAAACAAGGATGTAGGTATCCCACTTAGTAACCCATGGAGATTAGACATGGCCAAGTTGGTTGTTCCCAACATGTATATGGATGTTGATCTTCTCAAGGCCATTGCTACAAACTGTGACCCTCTGGTTAGGGTTGTCAGACCCTATGACAAACAAAATATGGTATGGGTTACCAGCAAAGGAATTGCATATGTGTTCAAGTTGAACAAATGGAGCAATGACATGGTCAAGATTGATGAAAGGAAGTTGAAGGAAGAATATATGAAAGTAAAGCACAATTTCAGGGTCTTAGTGTTGACCAAATTTATGATATCAACAGGGAAAGGAAAGGAAAAAAGGAAGATTACTTTGGGACCCTCTGATGTTGAACCCCTCCCCATTAAGTATTTCCTTACAAATTTTCAGAAAAACTTCTACTCCCTCTGCCATATTTTGGGCTTTGATCCTGGCTTTAGCATGCCTATTGCTAAAATGTAAATGGCTGCAAATATCTAACACCCCAACATAAATACTTTATATGATTTTGCTACCTATATAGCAGAGAAAATTCACAAAGCACTGGTGGCCTTGAAGAATGGGGGGGAGGCTGTGAGGTTCTGGTGGTTTTCCCTATTCATGCACATGTTTCTTTTTAGAGGTGAAAATTATTTTGGTCAGGATATGGAGCTTAAAAGGAATGTGGATGGCATTGAAATGCTAGTGCAATCATGGACTCCATTATTGGATAAGGATGAGTAAAAGACCAATTTTCTGACTGCTACCAATCTTTTTGCTTCCAAGTTGAGAAAGGTTTTAATGGTGGATTTCCCAAGGCCCCCAAAGAATTACATGACTTTTTGAGGCCAAATGAGAGGAGGCCTAATTTAAACATTTCTCACAACTGGGGAGATGTAATCCCATATAAGGATTGCACGATTTTAAGGGTATTTGGCACACGACTGACACCCCACATACTCCCTAGGGAGGTGCCCTTAAGGATTGGTTTTTTCTTGGAAGTAATGTGGGAGTTGGGCAATGTAGATGATGTTTTCTTGGATGCGAAGAGAAAGGGAACATTTTTCCCTGCATACACTGTGTTTTCCAATTTTTTCATGACAACAAATGGGTGGAGGAATATTGTTGATCACTACCTCAGGCCCTATAATATGAAGCTTCTTGCATATAAGACCTATGATCCTGAGGGATTCATGGTTTGGTTCATGAATAGGATCAAGGAAGGGTGATATGCTCATACCCATACTATGCTCGAGGATCTCATCAAAAATATTTTTGATCTTGATGTCCAGGTGGACAGAATGAGGAGGTGGGCTGTTTTTGTAAAATTGAAGAAAGAGTGGAGGGTTAAATACCCTGACTTCAAGGCCTTGTTAGATATTAGTGACCCAATTTTTGAAGATTGAAATAGTTATTTATAGTTTTTGACAATTTTTTTGCAAAGTTGAAGGAAGAAAGGATAGTGGAAGATAAGGGGAAGGACCCTATGACTGAGGGGGAATTAGCTTAGAAGCCTTCTAAGAAGGTGCAAATTTATTCAAGGAGAAAGAGCATAGTCAAGAAGCAACTAACGATAGAAACTCCTACACAGTTTGAGGAGTGAAAGGTGCAATCTCCATAGGAACAACTATCTCCATTATCGCCACAACATTCTTCTGCTCCAGAAATAATTGAGTTGGATTCACCAACTAGGGAGACAACTTCTCCAAGGGACCCATTAATAAAAAGGAAAAAGGTTGAAACTACTGGCCTTGTTGATTATCTTGTAGAGGAATTAGATGATGAAATTTTTATAATTGAGGAAGAAATAAGGCAGGGAATTCCACCCCCTCCAAGAGGGGTTGAGCTACAAAATTTGAGCTTTAGGTTAAGCAAATCTAACCTAAGTGGAATGAATAGCTCTAAAGATGTCTGGTTTCAAGCTTGTGAGAGTTTTATGGAAGATGATGAATTTGTAAAGACAAGCATTTAAGGAGCTCATATGGAAAGCTATGAAAGATGAATATGAATGTTGGTGCAAACAAAGAGAAGTGAGAGCCCTGAGAAACCCCAAATGATCATTGAAGCTAAGGTATGAGATGAAATGAGGACCAAATCTTTGAACATTACTGCAACAGAGGGAAGGGCATTGGTAAGAAAGAGTGGAGTAATACTGCTCCCAGAGTGGGACTTGGCATCGTCAATTGCATTTGATACTGTAAGGAGACAAGATGACCCCATATTTAACAGTGAAGAAGAGGTCACATTGGCCTTGCAAGTGTCATCCTTTAGTCAGCAATGGGACACACTTGTTATTTGGAATTTGGCCCTAACTACTAAAAAGCTTGAAGTTGCAGAGCTTGATCTAGGGGTCAGGGGAGGGTTAATCGTAAAGAGAGTATCAGATACATCTGCCTTGGAGGTAGCCACCATGAGTGTCAATGTGGCACAATTTACTAAGGCCATAGTTGAGTCCCTAATAGAGGAAAGGGATAAGTTTAAGACTCAATATAATGAGATGGTAGCTGAGTATAATATGAGTCAGCAAAAGGTTTCTCAAATGCAAACTCAAATGGCTTTATGGAAGCAATAATTTCAGTCCATGCAGACTGGCACATCTCATGCTACAATTTCCCCCCCCCCCCCTTCTGCAATTCTTTCACCACTTCAAACCAAAGCTAAGGTCACTCCTCTCAAATCAGAAGATGTGCAAGTTGCACAATTAGCTCTTGATACATCATATGCTCCTCAGGCTGAGGAGGTTACCAAAGAAGAGCTGATGGAGAAGCTTAAAAACTATGAAGATAAGTTGGATGATCTTATCCAACTAAATAATATGAAGATTGTGACAATAGTGATGGAGCATTTAAATAAGGGAGTAGAGAAAATATTGATTAATATTCATGCTAATTATTCTTTGATGTTTGATGGCATTAAAAATATTGATAGAGATAAGGAGATTGCTACTCCTTTAATGGATAAGTGGATTCCAAGGGCACAAATGATGAGGGATATGGTTGTTGCAACCTATTGTGATGAAGATAAACCTTCAAAGATTCTTCCAACTCTAACATTTTTAATTGACATAACTGGTTCTTAGGGGTTGATTGAGCCCTTAGAAGTGAAAATTAGAGAACTGGTTAAGAGATTTGATGAATGGAATTTTGGTCTCCTTCCTGACATTTTGAATGAGAAGGGTGAAGTTAATCCTTTGTAAGAGTGGAAGGATCAGGCTAATTTAGTGATAACCTCATAGGCCAAGTTAATATCTGATGGTGTAGATTTGGATATGATGAGGAATAGTATGGATAGGCTCATGCATATAGGGGTTTTCCTTGAAGAATTTGACAAGGAGGAAAACTAGGTGGCTGTCAAGTATAGCCCATATAGGGTAAAAGAAGATAGTATTATGAGGTTTGACTAGCCAATAGAGGAAGAATTTTCATCATGGAAGTCCAATTATATTGATATTCTAGACATATGAGCTGCTATAGGTGGGAATTGGTGACTACAATTTTGGTTAATGGTCTACAATGAAATTACATTAAGGAGAATACAATACATGGCCTAGAACTAATACATATTAGGCATTAGATACAACAATGTAAAATATTGTATTCTCTCTGGTTTTAAATTGATGACAGGGATTGCAGACATGGAGGTACTTTGTCTTCTTCCTTTTTAGTTCATTTAATGATTTTCTTCATTAAATCTTGGAGTATGTGGACAAAATTTTGGAAGCACCTGGATAGAATTCTACAACGACTAAATGTTGGATTTTGGAAGGTAGGAAACATCTTCATTGACAAATGAAAATGGTTTTGTCCCACGTGATATTTTCCCTCCTTTGAATTGTAAATGTATTGCATTGGGGAATTTTTGTAGTGGTCAAATGAGATTATGAAATGTGTGCATCCTAGCCCTAAGCTTGTTTTCTCCTTCATTTCTATAAGAAGGAATTCATAGCCAAATGCACAGGTTGCTGATTGATCATAGAACAATTTTGTAATTGAAAATATAGAGAACACTTCAGAGTTTTGTCTTAGGTTTTTGAGTCGAGTCAATATGCAATTGTAATTTTTGCATAGTACTAACATTTGAATAGAAGATGGTGAAAATTCAAGGCCATTTCTCTCCTAGTGTATTTATTATATGAACTATTAACAAAATGATCAAGGGCTATTTTATTAATCTTCATTATGTTCGACTGAATGTATGGTTCTTCCCTTGTTTTAATTCAAAGAGTTAATTAAATTGCTTGGATGAAGCTATAGGTTCATGTAGTTTGAGTATAAAGATCTCTATAATAAGTTTGGGTTTAGGATACAATGGTATGATGTTGTAATGCAGTATTGTAGAAGCTTTATGTTGCTAAGTGTTAATTTCTTATCCAATTATTCTTGTGTTGAGATTGACTCCGTTTCCTGGGTTAAGGCACTAGTCTGGGTTTTGTATTTGTTATGTGATTCTTGGTCATTCATCAACAAACATAAATTCATAATTGAACTTTCTACTGACTTGTAATTATTATTATTTCATGTCAAGTTTATCATTCTTTGCTCTAAATGTTAAATTTGTAAAGGATCTTCCAAATTCTTGAAATTTTTCATTTATTGAGCTATGGTTATGAGAATGCATTTGTTATTTGCAATGTACTTTTTCATTAGGTGCATAATTCTTTAGGTACATTGTGGGATCACCCTCCCAAGTTTTGCAGAGCCCAAAGTGTAGGAGGAAAGCATTGCTACTTTCACTCGTTTGTTGGCCAATCCCTTTAGGTTGCTAAGAATTGGAAATGATATTTCCATAGGATTCTTTGAATATCATCTTGGTTCTTAAAAAACAACCAACAGATTGGCAACTCCACTAGGGATTATTTGTGAAAATACTCATGTCCTAGTATGCTTTGTCCAAGCATTGCTAAAAAATGTGCAATTTTTTTTTTTTTGGAAAGAGGCTAATAGCCTATATATTATATTAGGAAATTAGCAAGTAATTACAAAAGTGCCCAAGAGAGCTTAATTTATGCTTTTGAACTAGGTGGAAGATTTAGATGATAATATTTCCTACTGCCTAGCTCAAACTTTGTTTCAGGGGTCGAGCGTCGCTCTTCCTTCTTACGATTTGCATACTTTACATATGGTAACACTTAAGGAGGAACCTTGAATAGAGAAGCTCAACATGCATTTAGACTTGTCAGGGATCGGGTTTCACTTCTACCTTATCCTTCCTTCACTTATGTGGAAGCAAAGTAGCTGGAATCTGATCTCTGATGAAAGACATATCTCCAATCTCCAACTTCCTCAAACTTTCCTCAAACTTTGTTTCGGGGGTCGAGCATCGCTCTTCCTTCTTACCATTTGCATACTTTACATTTGGAAAATCCTAAGGTGGAACCCTGAATAGAGAAGCCCGACCTTCCTTTAGACTTTTTAGGGATTGGGTTTCACTTCTACCTTATCCTTCCTTCACTTCTGTCAAAATTTCCTGCCATTTATCATTCTAAGGTCATTTGCATAAATTTCTATCAATTATTTTTGTTTCCTTGTAAATATTTCACCTAGATCATTAAAGGTTGGTCTAGGAGTTCTCTGTGTTTGCAAGTCTTTGTAATTCTGGAAATATCTACACAAGTGATATAATTATTTACAATTCCCAATCATTTTGGGTGGTGACTCTGAAGTCTTTGCACTAGTGTGCCTTAGCATGATCCAATCCTTCTAGATACCAAAATTATCTTCAACACGATCATAACATCTTAACTCTAGAATCACAAGTCATAAGACTCAACCAAAAATAAATCTAGACCAACAATATTTCTTCCGGACCTCATCCAGATACATAGAAAACCACAATTCACAATTGGTGAACATAAATTGCACTGTACAATGATCCAAAAGCCCAAATCCTGGATATAACAGCTTCCAACAATCATGATCAACATATTTGAACCACACGAACATAGGAGCAAATCCCAGAGAAAAACCTGGAACAACCACTGAATACTTGCAACCTTTCTCCACTACAATTTTCTCAATATCCTCGACATATACAATCAGCCCAACACCATCCCTACTTGACATTAGCCAACCAGCAACTAGTTGATAAGTAACGTTAACCAAGTAACTGGTAACTAACACCTTCATTTCTTGCAACAATCTCACTTTGTTTGTTATTAGCAACACATGATGTAAACCATCAAAGATAACACACTTTACTCTGAATACAGTTTCATGATTTTCTTTCTATATTTTTTTCTTTTTCTTTCTCTTTTTTTACATCTTCTTCATCTCTCTCTCCCACATCTCCCCTTGACATCAATGGCAAGGCTGAATATTTACATTGATTTCCCCTTGACCTTAAGAACAAAATAATCTCAATGACACCTTTTCTGCTCCCTGAGGGGTAGCCACCAGGCTGTTAGTCCGGAAGAAGATAGATCCATAGAGCCACCAGATTGATGCATCTCCATATGCATCTAGTTCAAGAAAGGAGGGGCAAGAACCCCTAACTTCTCCCAGAGATACTCAAAGTATCTTTAGGAATAACCAATAAATATGCGGGAATGATACTTGATGCACTCAAGCTGCCATTTCTTCACTTCTCTCTCAAAATGATGCGATAGACTATGCTTTGTCCCTCGGGTGCATCAATGAATTCTTTGAAATGTTAATAAAGCACTTGTATTATCACAAAATATAGAAATATGATCATCATACATTACTTTGATGTCTTTCAATGTCTGTTTCATCCATAAAACTTGTGTACAACAAGATGCAGCAACAATATACTAAGCTTCAGCAGTAGATAAGGAAATTAAATCTTGCTTTTTACTCAACCATCCCGCAATTTGCAACTGAAAGATACTGCCACTTTTCTCTTTGTGTCTATTAACCCAATGCGCATACATGCCAGAACTTGGGTAAGTGATCACAAATTCACCGCAATACATAATCCAAAGTGCCATTCAAATATCTGAATATTCTTTTAACAACAACATGTGTTTCTTTAGGATCTTCTTGAAATCTAGCCACAAGATAGACATCATGCATAATATCCTGTCTAGTAGAAGTCAAATACAACAAACCTCCAATCATAGATCTATATTTTCTCTAATCAGCCTTAGGTGAATCATCATCTTTACCTAATTTGTAACCAGTCACAATAGGAGTGCATACCAATTTGGAACCATCCATCCCAAACTTTTTCAACATCTCTCACATACTTAGACTATGAAATAAAAATCCCTTTCTCTGTTTGATTGATTTGTAGCCCAAGAAAGAAATTCATCTCTCCAAACATAGACATCTCAAATTATTTTTTCATTTCTTTTGCAAACATCTTACACATAGTTTCATTTCCTCCAAAAATAATGTCACCAACATATACAACCACAATCAAGATTTTTTCATTTTCAATTTTAAAATATAGATTACTATCTGTCGTACCTTTGTTGAAACCTTGTTGAATCAAATATCTAACCTTGTATACCAAGCTAGGAGCTTGCTTCAATCCATATAAAACTTTCTTCAATGTATAGACCATATCTGATTGATTTGACAACTGAAATCCTTCCAGTTGTTCTATGTAGACTTCTTTTAGCTCACCATTCAAAAATGTAGACTTAACATCCATTAGATAGACCTTGAAATCTTTATGAGCAGCAAATGCTAAGAACATCCTAATAGCTTTCATTCTTTCCACCAGAGAAAAAGTCTCCTAAAAATCTATGCCTTCTATTTGTGAGCAGCCTTTACACACAATCCTTTCTTTATTTCTAACCAATTCTCCATTCTCATTCAGCTTATTTTTGAATACCCACTTTGAACCAATTATTTTTTTATCTACTAGTCTTGGGACCAATTACCAAGATTGATTCTTCTTGATCTACATATGTTCCTCTTAAATAGCTTCCATCCAATGCTCGCCTTTACATGCTTCACTTACAGTCTTAGTTTTAATTTCAGAAAGTAAACATAGATTTATCTCACCAACAACAGCTCTACTTCTTATCAATACTCTTTTGTCTTGTCTCCAATGATCTAATTTTTTTAATTATTTTTTTGTACATACTTAGGTGTCTTAGGGGACACCACCAGAGCTTCATCTTCTTCTTCATTCTTCTTCTCTTGCTCACCCTTCTCCTATTCTTCCACGATTTCTTCAATCCTTACACAATCAGGTTCATTAGATACATATCCATCAACATCAATTGAATTCTTCATTGCTTCACCAACCTTGACATTTGAGCTTTTTACAATCTTCCTCAATCTTTTATTGAAACATATGTAGGCTTTTCTTTTAGTAGAATATCCAAGAAAAATACCTTCATCACTTCTTGCATTGAACTTTCCTAAATTTTCTTCATCCCTTCTGATATATCATTTGCTTCCAAATACCTTGAAATACTTAACAGTAGGAATTCTTCCACACCATAGCTCATAGGGGGTCTTTGTACCATTTTTCTCTTGCTTGAATACAATTGAATACATAATCAGCAGTGTGAATAAATTTTCTCCAATAAACTTCTGGTAGACCTACTTCAATAATCATTGATCTAACTACTTCTTGAATTGTTTTGTTCTTCCTTTCAACAACTCCATTCCGTCGAGGACTTTGTTGTGCAGTTTTGCACACACGCCTTGCTGAAAGCAGGGACCCTCTTTTGCTTTCGATTTTTGGTTTTTGCACCTTTGATTTTGAGGATTTACCTTTCCTTGGCATGAGCTTAAATGTTTATCTTGCTTGCCTAAGTGTTTCCCCTAAGTTGCATATTGAAAATCTTAAGTTTTGGGCAAAATTTGGGTTTTTGCTTTGTTTCAGGATTTTTCGCCTCGTCCTGATTTTCCTGGATTTCACTTGAAGTCCGGCTCGGTCTGCTTTACACTGCTGTTCAGGAATTTCTCATCTTCACAGAATTCCGCCTGGACCGGATTTTTCTGAAGTTTTGTCTTGCCATCAGGTTTATGAATTTAATTGATTTTTGGAGCTTTATGCCATTCTGCTTTATCATTGGCATCCTGTTGAGTTGAGATATTTGGTCCTGAGGTGCTTGGCTTGCTTTGGCATACTAAATTTGTGAATTGTTGAATCTGGTTGTGATTCCCTTGGCATTTTTATCGTTGTTGCTTGCTCGGGCATTCGAGATTGCTGTTTGTCTTTGTTGGAGTCAACTGGCATTTTATTCATGGTATGTGATATTGCTTTATTTATGGTTTCCCAAGTAAGTTCTTAGTTTGTTCATTCATTTGCATCATGAGGTAGCTTGCTTGTGGGCCATAAATAACCTTTGTGGGAGCCCTGCAGTTGAGTTATCTGAGTCCAAGCTTGCTCTGTGCGTTAATGGTCAAAATTAAGGTTTTCATGCCTAGGGCATCACCATTTTGTCTTAATTTGCTTTCAAATGAGCCTCAAATTCAAGGAAGATTTGTAGGAGGTTCAAGTTAAACTGGTTCCGTACCCGAGGTCCTCAAATTTGTGATTGTTCGATCAATTTGAGTGGGATCATGTGAGATTGCCGATATTTGGGTTTTCCTTCAGCTTCAGGATTTTCCTGTGCTGGTGGAATTTCTCGAGTTTCCTTGTCCCCTCTATTTTCCCAAAATGTGTTGAAAATCTGGAATCCTGCCTTCACGAATTTCCATCGATCCTGAATTTTCCCGATTTCTCCTTTTTCCCCTCGTTTCCCCAAAGTTCATGCGGTATTGTCATTTTCGCGGAATTCCGGTCCTGCTAGATTTTTTTGGATTTTCTGGGAAGCGCTGTGGACCTTTGAGATTGGGTGAATTGGATGAATTTAATGATAAATGTTTAACATTCCATGATTTTAAATGATAAATTACACAACGTTTCATGCATCCTTCCTGCATTTTGATAATCTATTGTTGATTTTATGCCTTATTCAGGAAAATCCACCTAGTCTGGAATTTTCTAAAGTTCCTCCCAGACTGGTTTTCTCTGGTTGGCCTGAAATCCCGAACTGTGAAGAAGGTGCTTTAATGGTATTTCGGGGTTGATTTCGATCTTTGCTCAAATTTTTTTGAATGATGAATATGTTATTTGTGATAGGCTAATGTTGATCTTCTTGTTATAATGGATATTATTGATGGTGGCTTTTGCTAAGTGCAGGCTGAATTTAACAGGGTCGTCAAGGGGGGCTTTGGAGGAGATTAGTTCAATTTTTAATTCACCTGTGGCCGACCTAGAGAGGGAATTTAAAGTGTTGGTTACTCCACTCTTGGCCGACTTGGATGGAATCTTCTTGAAGGAGCAAGATAAAATAGATAAAGATAGAAGGAAGTAGTTAATACAGGGCTACATTGAAATTTGTGCTTCCCTATTATTTTCCATCTCCTTCACATGCATTGGTTCGAATTATATTGGAGATCCCAGGCCGACCTGGATGAGTTCATGCATTTAATGCAGTTTTATTTTATTTTGAATTCTCCTTGGCCGACCTATTTTGTGGCCATTTATTATTGTAAACATTAGTTGGGCCGACTTGTTTGTGGCTATTTTATGATTGTAAACCCTGGCTAGGCTGACATGCTTTGGGGGTTTTCTATAAATTTGGCATCCTGCCTTATTTGTAATAGAGAAATAGATAGACATACATAGATAGATATAGTTTTGATACAAGAGAGAATTATGCAGTAGAGCAGAGTTAGAAGTTAATTCATTTTGAGCAAATGCTGTAACACAAAACATTAGAATTGTTGCTAAAATTCGGTGATTCAATACAATTGAAGACATTGTGATTTTCTGGTGATCTCTTTTGTGTTGACTTATTTTGCATGGTTCTTGTGATTCTATCTTTTGAAATTTCTCAAGGTTATTAGATGTATGTTAGAATTAGATATGATTCAATGGTGTTTATGATTTGATGCTTGAAGTGTTTGCAACAATCCCTGGTCCATACTTTTTGCAGCTAGTTGATTGTTACTTGCTTTGAAAAGTTAGCCTGGACCTTTATATTCATTGTGCTTAGTTCAATTGTGAAGTTTATCTATTTCAATTACAATTGGGTTGTCTTGGATGAATTTTCATGATCTGAAAATATTTAATATGTTGGAAGATTGCACCGTTTCTATGAGATTGTAGGTTCATCTGGGTTAAGCAGGAATTAGTTTATGAGGGATTGGTCCATTTCAAATGTTTCATTAGTTGCATTGTTAATCTTAGGAGTAGTTTTAATTTAGGAATCTCTCTGAAACCCTAATATTTTGTTACTTCTTTATCATCTAGGTTAGATTTAGGATTGAAGTATCATCATATTGCCAGATCTGATAAGTTAAAGATTTAGCATTTTCTTGTAGTAAGGTCCCTTTGTGATTACCAACATTTTCACATTTTTATCTTTGAGTTGTTTTAGCACATTGTCAAGGGTGGCTAAGAATTATAGAGTTTACATCTCTTGAGGCTTCGTGCGAGGTTTGCCTTTCAAGAGATATCGGATGTTGCTGCAGCCAAGGGTTGTTGTGCGGTATATTAAAACAAACCATGGGCGGATAACTGTTTTATTCTGTGAACTTCACCAGAAACACTAAACTCATGGGAAGTGAATTCCCGCTACCTGCATTAGGACCTTAGCCATTTTATCCTGGCTTTGCTTCTTTATTCTATATCTTTGAATATTTAGATCTATCTAATAAATTCATTTTCTCAAATTAACCATGTATACTAGGTGATATCAATAGTATATTTTCCTTGTAGAATTCTACTCACTTTTGTAGGACCAAAGATCATAGTTGAAATCAATGATCCGATGATTATTCTTTGATAAAATAATTTCTTGCTTGCTTTCCAAACTGACAATTTCTGCAAATAGCATTAACAAGCTTTGTAATCCTTGGTAAATCTCTCACGGCCTAAACTGCACTAATCCTCGCCAAGTTATCAAAATTCATATGACACATTCTCCGATGTCATAGCCAATTATCATTAATCTAAGTCATAAGCATCATCATCAACACCCCTTAAATTGATATACTACTTAGGTTTTATTTCCTCACATAATCCTTCTAGAGTCTTTCTTGATTTCACATTTTTCATCCTTAAATACAAGATTATATCCTTTACTCCACATCTATCCAACACTCAAAATATTATGCCTTAATCCCTTAACATAGTATACATCATTAGTATTGTGCTTACCATCAAAACTTATTGGGCCTATCCACGATAACCAACCCAACTGGTAAATCTTCAGGCATATGTGACCACCACCATCATATTTTTTTCAGAGTTTTAGAAAGAACTTACTCTTATCACTTGGGTTGATGAGGGACACTGCTTGAAAACCACACAAATAACCCTGATAGATACCAACATAGAGATCTGTGGGTCCTCAGTGAGAAGTCTTCATTTGATGGGTGTTTGTGCTATTTGTGATGATTATTCTAGAATGACATGGGTTCTGCCTAGAAAAATAAGAAGCTCTAAATAAGTTTCAGCATTTAGATTTATGGTTGAGAATGAAATGGATATGAAAATAAATGTTTGAAAGTGCAGCGGAGGTGGAGGTTCTCAAATAGGTTGCAAAATCCATGACATAAAGGCGCATACCAGGGACTCCCTTAGCGAGGAATGGAGTGGTGAAAGAAAGAATAGGACTGTCGAGAAGGCGCAAAGAAAATGATGAAAAGAAGAAAATATACAGTCTACTAGAGGAAGAGAAGCAATTCATCGCATTGTTTATATGTATAGAGTTCAAACAGAAAATAGCACAAGACTCCCTATGAGCTATGGTATGGAAGGATCCCTACTATCAAGTACTTCAAAGTGTTTGGAAGCAAATGTTATATCAAAATAGATGAAAAAAAACTTAGGAAATTTTGATGCAAGATCCGATGAAGATATCTTCCTTGGATATTCTACTAGAAGAAAAGGTTAGTGATGCTACAACAAGAGATTGAGAAAGATATTTGAGAGTGCAAGTTTCAAGGTTGATGAATATTACAAAAAAAATAGTGTTGATAGATGGATATCAATCAGATGAGTCTTCTTGTAGAGAAGAAGAAAAGATAAAGAAAAATAAGTGTAGATTGAAGAGGAAGAAGCTTCAGAAAAGAATCCTAAAACTCCTAATTATGTGCAGAAGAATCATTATCATGAAGAACATATCATTGGAGATAAGATCAAAGGTATATTGACAAGAAGGAAAGTTGTTGAAGAATAGGTAAATCTATGTTTACTTTATGAAGTTGAACCTAAAACAGTGATTGAGGCATGAAAAGATGAATATTGGATCAAGGCTATGGAAGAAGAACTATGGTAAATTGAGAAGAATTAGACTTGGGAACTTGTCCCAAGACCAAAAAACAAGAATGTGATTGGAATTAAGTGGGTATTCAGAAACAAAATAAATGAGAATGGAGAAGTGGTAAGGGACAAGGCAAGGCTTGTGTGTAAAAGCTACTCACAAATTGAAGGAATATATTTTGAGGAGACATTGCAAGAATGGAAGCTATGAGGATGTTTTTGGCTTTTGCAGTACATAAGGATTTCAAAATTTATCAAATGTATGTGAAGTTTTATTTTTTGAATGGAGAATTGGAAGAAGAGTTATACATAGAACAACCAAAAGGATTTCAATTATCGAAAAAATTAGATATGGTTTGCAGATTGAAGAAGGAATTTTATGGATTGAAGCAAGCTCCTAGAGCTTGGTATGCAAATTTGGATAGGTACTTGATACATAAAGGATTCAATAAATGTACAAAATATAGAAATCTTTATTTTAAAGTTTAAAAAGAACAAATCTTGATTGTGGTTGTATATGTTGATGACATAATATTTGGAGGCAATGACGCTGTGTAAGAAGTTTTTAGAGGAGATGCAGAAAGAGTTTTAAATGTCTATGTTTGGGGAGATGAATTTATTCCTTGGACTACAAATAAATTAGAAAGATAAGGGTACAATCAAAGAATGTCAAAAAAATGTTGAAGTTTGGAATGGAAGATTCTGAATCTGTATGTACCCCTATGGTTACTGGTTGCAAGCTGAGCAAGAATGATGAATCTTCTAAGGTTGATCAGAGCAAGTATAGATCAATGATTGGATGACTACTATATCTAATTGCTACTAGACCGGATATCATGCATGCAGTTTGTCTTATGGCTAGATTTCAAGAAGATCCTAGAGAGTCACATGTTGCAGCAGTGAAGATGATACTCGAATACTTGAAGGGAACTCTTGATTATGGCCTGTGGTATCTGAAGGATATTGATTTTACTATGAGTGCTTACACAAATGCAAATTGGGCTAGTTTTTTGGATGGCAAAAAAAGTAAAAGTGGTAGTGAATTCTTTCTTGGATGTAGATTGGTGTCATAGCTAAACAAGAAACAAGATTTAGTATCTTTATCTACTACAAAGGAAAAATACATTGCAACAACATCTTGTTGCACACAAGTGTTGTGGATGAGGCAAACATTGAAGGATACCAGGGTGATATATGATGAACCAATTTCTATCTTCTTTGATAATGTGAGTGTTATCAATATTTCAAAGAATATGATAAGGACAAAACATATCTCAATCTGGTATCACTTTTGTGAAGAGTCACTGTTGCACCACAAAAGAGGCCAACTACTTTAGTGTTAACACTTCTTTCTTAGAGAAGTAGACTTTAATATAATTTTATTTTTCTTGTTCTTGAAGTATTATTTTCCTAGTTTCTTTAATTATTATGTCATGTCTCTTTCTTCTCTAATTCATCTATCTCCTATCTAGTTTTTGTAGTTTCCTTTCCCCCTCTAGTGACTACCATAACATTGTTCTTCACTTTATATTCTAATAGGGATTTATATCTTAGTATTTCATTTCATTCATGGTATTCCTTTTCTAAGGCATCTTTTTCATAGAATCATTATATTATTTAGGGTCCATGTCTTCTTTGTAGAATCTCCTTGCCCCTTTTGGTGGATTTTTGAGGACTTTTAGCATAATATTTGTTCCTCTAAATGCATTAGGACCAACTAGTTCATCACTCTTTGACTATGATGGGGTATTGTTGAAATATTGTTGTGCTATTACACATGTGAATAGATCATGGCTCATGTTTTTACAAAATTCATATGTTTGCTTCTTTTCTTATTTACATTCATTAGCATATTGTCCCACTTCTTTTGATTTATAGCATGTGGCTTCTTCTCTCCATCTTTGATTTCTATCTTTGCCTCTAGAACATTCACCATCATAATTTTTATAAAATTGTAGACATTTTAAAATGGCTTAATGCATACCACACATCTTAAACTACATTTTTCCATTATTAGCATCACTTTCATTAGCATTAATCCCCTTTTAACATCATTTGCATCATTAACCCTATTTTCCTCTATTAATTAATATTGAAAAGTTTAATTAATTCACTATGTCATCATTTGATTTAACCTTATTCCTCCTAATTAATTAAAGAAACATTATTTTTTTAATTATGTCTCTAACATTTCTTATTCTTCTAATTTAATTAAATTTAGTTATCATTAATTATTTAGTTAATCTACTTTCCCGCTTTCAAATTAAATGATTAAATTAATTATTTAATTTCTCAAAATTCACTCAACATGATCTATTAATAAGTAAGCTTTTATTTATTAAATCAAATAAATATTGCACATTCCTCTCAACATTCATTAATTCATTAATTATCTTTGCACATCGTGATTGAACAAATCACATCCACTAATTTCTCAATCAATTTACTAATTCCACCGATTACTCCAATCCCACTAATTATTCAATCCAATCCCACTAATTTTCCAATCAATTCCCTTAATTGGATTAATTAGGTCAGTTAACTAATCAATCTATTTCCTCTCAACAAACATCGACTGTAGATCCTAATCTTTCATCCTTGCATCCTAATAATTCATTTGAAAACAAAAAATCTATAAAATAACCTTCATCCCTCTCATAATTAATCTAGAGAATTTGTAGAAAAGTCATGTCAGATTGATTCTTGAATAAATTGAGCAAACATTCTTGCATTCTAGGTCATCATCATCATCATTATCAAGCTTTTGCAAACCATGGAGTCTTTGTGTTGACGAGCAATCCAACATATCAAGACCAACACGAATACACTCCAACATGGGATGGTAAGATTGTGTAGTTTGAATTAATTTGTGTTTCATTTTGATTGTGATAACCTTGGTTGTTGAATTCATAGCTATGGAAATTGCATTTCATGAGTAGGTTGGGTTTTATTCTTTTGTTTTGATTTTATTTGATTGATCTCATTGATACTAATCCTGATCCATAAATTTCCCCTTACACATTTTGGCACATCTAGTGGGACCTAGGTCCTTAATTCTAACGTTTTCATCAAGTTTTGTGAACAATTTCAGGTTTTGGGTCGCTGTCGTCTTTTGCAAGAATCAGTTTGGTCAATTGGGTCATTACAGTACCAAAATTTAAACATAGTTATCGTATTTTCTAGCATCTATTACAAGAGTAGAGCCGATTTTATTTTATTTTTGATATTTTGTGCAAGAATAGAGCCACTATTGTCTAGAAGGCCACTATCACCCTATTTTCTACTATGAACATCCTAAAAACTGGCCGCTATCATCAAAACTAATTGTTTTTGTTAGTTCTGTTGACAAGTTTTTAACTATGGTTATAGAGTTGCTATTGTACAGGACAAAACTGCTATTGTCATATTTTTTGGCTGCTATTGTTTGATAGAGCTACTATCGTACCAATGACAAAGCCACTATCACAGGTTACAGAGTCGCTATCATACTGTTTCCTATTTCTATGGAAAGATTATCAAAATTTCTTAGATTTTTTATTTTTTTCCCTAACCCTAATGCAATCATTATTTTTCGTGTTTTGGGATTATCTGACTTTGTTAGTGCAACTCTTGTAGTGTAGTGCCATATCTTTCATTGAACTACTAATCATTTTCTTATAGGGTTGACGAACAGTCCAAGACTCTCAAAGGCTTAAACTACTAACACATTTGCATCAGTTTATTTTTAAGCATTTGTATGGGTGTTTGAAACATTTGAATTTGGTGTTTTAAAAACACAAATTGCTATCTACAACATTTCAATTGGGCTAAAAAATATGATTGCAATAAAAAAAAATGGGCTTGTAGCACTTTCTTCAAAGATCATTTTATTTTCAAGCATTTGTATGAGTGTTTGAAATCTCTAATATTTGAATTTGGTGCTTATCAAAACATGAATTGTTATCTATAACACCTCATTTGGGCTTAAAATCTAATTGTGATAAATTGTCCACCGTTTCTTCTATAATTGGAAAGCCAAGTGCATATCCTCTCCCCTACGTATTTTTGACGATCTTGGGTGATGAAAAACACTTTGGACTCTTTGTATTTTTTTCAATCATCCCTTTATTAGATAAGGGTTTGCTTATGAGACACATCCCATAATGGAGAACTCATAAGCGACCCTAAAAGCATGTTTACCGATGGGCTATATTAAAGCATGTGAAATCAAAAGAAAGTAACACAAATTTGGGACATGAATGTCATAATGTGCTAATAGTCCTCATGTGAACGTAATGAGTTGCACAAGATAGGCTAGAGACTTAAGTGTCTCATGTATTTGATGCATATGTCCAATGTTCATAGATGTTATTGCACACCTTGTATCTAGAAACCAATCCAAGTCTTTCTGAAATGGCCTTCAAAGTAGTGCATCAGAATAACGCTATTCCCAGAAGTTACTTACCAAGTCTGATTTATAGTTGAGGCATAAGGATTAAGATTTTATTCTCTTTGAAAAATCCAGGAGTATCAAGATGGTACATTTCCTTGATATGTCCTATTTGACCCCTCTATAGATTTGGATTCATCACTCTTTTGGGGGTGAGGTAAGCCTATGACAAAGAATGTACCTTTATTCCTTAGGGTATAATTTGACTGATATTCTTTGAGCTATACCAGTGGATATTAATGGAAAGACTATGAAATATCCCCCTATTAAGTCCACTATTGCAATATTTTTGTTTGATGTATGTATCACTTGTTCTCAAAAAGATCACCAAAACATCATATCAAACACATTCAAACTTGCAAACTTTTTGAAAAATGGTCATAAACTGAACACTGTCAAAATTGGGCTACTATTGTGCATTTTTCTGCTTTTGTTCTAGAATCCTACCACAATCATCCTAAATTTTGTCTGCTTTTATGCACAGAACCACTATTGTCATTTCTATTTCACCCATCATTGAATTACACAGAGACTGTTGTTTCCTAGATTACCGTGGTCATTCTTAAATAAAACCATTGTTGTCATAATTTTTTTGTCCTAGACAAAAACTGATATCGTCCTACTTTTTGGCACATCTTAGAATTTTTTAAAAACTGGTTTCAAAACATTGGCCTAATACCTTACACAATTGTCAAAAAAACACTGTCCTCATTAGACCTATACATTCACAATCCAACATCACCATCCTACACTTTGAACTTGGTTTACCTATGGTTCGTAAGTATCACCTTTTGGATACAAGATCAAAATTAGACTTGCATTGCCTATCAACATCCTTCATATCACCATCAACAATCAAACATCAACCTAGTCTTGGACACGTATCAGACACAAAAAATCAAACCATCATCATGCTATTTTTTTACAACAACGTTTACTTGCAACCTCATAGCTAGTTTAAGTAAAGAAATCACCATATCCTCTAAGACATAGAAAAAAATCAATCTAATTCTCATGCATCTTGTTTCATAGACTAGCATCAAATTAAAACATCGAATATCCACTCATACTCTTATCCTAGGGCTTGAACATCCAACATCATAGCATTATTTATCAAACAACATCCAAAATCGGCTCATTTCCTCATCATAGGGTTGAGTAGAAAAATCTCATCATCCTTAAATATCCAAGATTCCAACATGAAACTTTATCATCCAACTATCCCAACATCAACACCAATCCATATCAAACAATCAACATCCTTTGTCCAAAAGGTTTACAAACATCCCCTTTGTACGTCATTTCCTAAAAAAAATCTCAACTCAAAACACCATCCCATTTCCATAACTCATTATCCCAAACTCGCCAAGGTCTTTTGAGCTCGTTTATGACTACAACAAGATCCCAACACAAAAGGAAAATGGAAGCCAACAAAAGTAGCTCTAGTGCACCAAACACCAATACTACCAATGAAAAATCTCAACCATGGGGTTATGATCCTAGTACACTCTCAACTCCTCAAGGACAAGCAATGTTCAAAGCTCAACCAAATCCACCACCTAGTGATGCAAAAATATGCCTTAAACATCAAGACATATTTGCTAGGAAAAAAAATCAACCTCCTAATCCTAAAGATATGATCATAGAGTAGTATGATAGTGACAAGGAAATCAATGAGGAAGTACTTTTAGAGCACTCTCAAGATCCTAAAATGTAAAAACTAATGGACAAAATGCTTGGGAAAAATAAAAAACACATATTTCCTCAAACTAGCACAATGTGGTGCCAAGGTACCTATAGATTTTAACGTTGAAACTCTTAAGGATCTTACTCTCATTCCTTTGGGAGACCAATCAATGGTGAGACAAATACCTAAACCAATGGTGGATCCCAAGATACCACTTTTGTTCTCAACAACACCTATCAACGATTAATCTTTCCCACAACATGTAGATAATCCATTGTATAGACATCCCTCACAAGTTGAACAAGTTGTGGTAGCTCAACATGTTCAATAAAATCCAAATCTATTGACAAGTCAAAATATGCCACCACACAATGTGGAAACTAATAAATGGGACCCAACATATATGAGACATCTTGGAACACCCAACAACAAGTTCCTAGTGTTAATATGCAAAACATGGGAAATCTTCTGCCAAGACCACAACAACATTTAGTGAACCAACAAGGCAACAACCATTTGCAACCACAACTGCATGCTAACAACCCACCTCAAGGTCAACACATGTATCAACAAAACAATCCACTCATATATCAACAACCACCACAAACCAATAACCCACAAGATCAAAGCATGTACCAAGGAAATGTCCAAGATCAAACTCAATACATGCATCAACAACAATATTATGATCCTAACATACAATACCAATATGGATCATCATCTACCCAAAATACTCGACATCAAATGTACATTCCAACACCAAAAAATGTCAATACTCAATATCAAATGTGTGTTCAACCACCACAAAACACACATCTTCAAAATCAATCACCCAATCCCCCACAACACAACATTGGTGCACAACAACCTCCATCACAATATCAAACCTACACACCTCCACAACAACAAATCACACCTCAACAACAACCTCAAACTTACACATCACAACAACATCATACCATCAATCTGCAACACACTCACCTCGGTGCTCAAGGATACAATCCATCATCTTACACTCATAACATGGACCAAGGGCCCTCATATATACAAACCCCATGATATAATGCACAAACTATTGTGGGGCAACAAGGTTATATTATCCCTCCTTATCAAATGAATTCACGAAGTGATGACATAACCTTACAAGTCCAAAACCTAAACTGAAGGATATTAGACATTCAACTTGTAAAACCGAAGAAGAGTTATTCTCTACAAGACATATGTCCATATCCCTTTGATCATTCCCTATCCATGATACCCTTCCCTAAGAACTTTGAAATACCCAAATTTGACAAATACAAGGGAAGAGGAGATCTAATAGTACACGTATGAGAATTCTCAATAATTTGCATGGATGTACAAAACAATGACTCCTATTTAATGAGGCTTTTCCCAAGAAGTCTTGAAGGTGCAGCTATTGAGTGTTTCTCTCATCTACCGCTCGTTATCAAAAACTTTGATGAGTTATCAGAAAAACTTGTTAACCACTACTCCTATAACATAGAGAAAGATATAATGGTCCCTGACCTATACAAGATTAAACAAAATGAAGGGGAATCTTTTGCTTCACACCTACAGAGATGGAAACACAAATCTAGTAAGTGTAAGTGGCCCATTCCCAAAAAAAACTAGTGGAAATCTTTGTCTCCAACCTTCAAGGGGACATTAGCTACCGACTCACCATGTTATGTTCTAATTTTTCTTAAGAAATCATCGAAAAAGGTTTAGTCATCGAAAGAGCTCTCATAGCAAGGGGAATCATTAAACTCTATAACAACAAGGACCAAGCTTCTAGTTCTAATGAAAAAACTAAGCTATGGGAAAAGAATAAGAATGTTACAAACAATGGAGTGGTTGATGACAAATTTGTGTGGAACACAAAACCTCCTAACAATCCACAAAATAATGTCCAAGCAGCTCAAAAAAAAAAATCCTCAAAACAACACACAAAATAACCAACAAAATAACCATCGAACAAATCAAGGTCAAGATAATCAAAGAGGGCTGCCAAGACAAAGTAACCAAACTAGGAGAAGGTTCACTCCATTGGGAGAACCTCTTGAGGTGATTATGCATAAACTCGTTCAAATGAACCTTATCAAGCTTCTTGAAAGAATAACCTATGAAGAACCAAACTTTAAACCCCCTTGGTACAATGAGAATGATCAATGTGAATTCCACAAAATCAAGGGCCACACAAAAAAACTGCGTGAGGCTTAAAAATATCATATAAGACTTGATAGAAAAAGGAGAGGCCGACATTGAAAATCATCCTGGACCCTCCAAAAATAGAGACATGGGAATCTACAAGGATCCAATCCCCAATCATTCCAAAGGAAATGACAAAGGTAAGGGACAAGATTACCAAAAAGCTAACTACATCTACAATGAAGTCATAGGAACCATCTGTCAAGCTGATCGCAATATCAATGTTGTAACCAAATTGGGAAAAACCCCTAAATGTAATGTTACTACACGAAGAGGGAAAGTCACAATCCATGGAGACCACCTCAAGAATATGCCATTATTAGGCCTTTAAATGATTATAGTATTGTTGACCAATTAAAGAAAACTCTAGCACCAATCTCTATCCTTGACCTTCTAAAGTTATCACCCACACATAAAGAGATCCTGGAGAAATATCTCATTGAATCTTCAATGCCTAACAATATTAACACCGATCAATTTCTAGCTATGTTTGGTACCATCACTTCCCCCCATCGCTTGGTATTTTTAGAAAAATACCTTCCCCAAATGTCCTTTCATAATCAAGCTCTATTTCTTGAGGTTTGTGTCCATAAACACAAGATCAAGAGAGTCCCTATAGATGGAGGTGTAGGCCTAAACATATGTACCTTAAAAATGGTAAAGTAGTTGGGATATTATGATGACTTGATTGAAAAAAACAAAAGTATCACCATAAGAGCCTATGATGATATGGAGAGAAACACAGAGGACACAATCAAACTTCCAATTCAAGTGGGGCCAACAATAATGGAAACAACTTGTCAGGTATTGGATCTTGAGTTACCCTATAACCTTCTCCTTGGATGTTTATGGATCCATGCGATGCAAGAGGTCCCTTCAACCTTCCATCAATGCTTAAAATTTCCTTACAATGATAAGGAAGTTATAGTATACACTGATCCTGAACCCTTCCATTACTACACAAACTTGGAGGAGAAATACAAGATGCTTCTTCAAATACCTAGTAATGGCATATACTTTCACTCATTTTCCTATGTCAATCCATCATCACTTGCTTCATCTTCAACTCCCTCTATATCAACCGATCCACCAAAATCTGACCTTAAGATCTAGGTGCTTAACAAGGGATACAAAGAATACCATTTTAAACAATCCTTCTACATCGGGGAGCTTCCCCCATCACCAAAATTCTATGGGAGACCAAAGGAAATCAAGCATATTCAAGTTGTCACCTATGAAGTCAAACCTACTATTTTCACCAAGTGGGGAGACATGAACAACGAAGTAGTATTTGAAGAAAATATATCTTCCTGGCTTTACAAAGAAGAAGAACAAGAGGAAGAGAAACAAATAAATCATATTCCTATTGATCCTAATAATAAAGGTTATCAGGTGCAAAGAAATATGGGATTCATTGGAAAAGGTGGCCTTGGTCTCCATGAACAAGGTATGAGAGAACCCATTATAATGGAAAAACATAAGAAGAATCTAGGACTAGGTTATGGTTTGATAAATGTGATTACCCCAAGCATTGAAACTACCTCTTGTCAAGAAGTAGTTCCTTCTACTGTCATTGACACGTCAGATGGATACCATACTAAATCAGATTCCAATGAATGGGAATGGTATTTTTATGCCTCTAGTGACTATGACCTAGATACCCTCTAGGACCTTGATAACTCTTCTATCCTTACCCTTACCATATCTTCCATAAGCTTTGTTGATAGCAATGATAACCTACCCTTACTTCACCCGCAGTTGATTGATTGGGATCAACAACATAATGAACCTGTTGTGGACCTATTCCATAACAACAAAGCCATTGTTGAGTTCGTGGTACTTCGACAAGGAGATCACAAGGCTGGTTTGGTCATGGAACTTGAACAAGGAGCATAATTTGGAGGGGATATTGTGTCCTCCAGTTGCAAAATTGAAATGAAAAATCTAAAAATAAAAATGAGATCCGCTAGGGAAAACCACAATGTGGCTCTATCAGATTGTGAAAAAGGAAAAACAAAGGACATATTTGAGGGTTAAAATCTCTTTGAGGCACCTGATGATGGAGGATTCAATCTCCCCATCACAAAGTATCAGGAAAAATCAGTAGTCTTGGTTGAAGGTTTTGAACCTATCAACATTGGTACAATAGAGGCACCTAAGGTAACATATTATGTATCTTCCTTAGACCCTAAGGAAAGAATCAATTTCTTGACTTTCATCAAAGAACATAATATCAACTTCGCCTGACATATGCATATATTCCTAGGCTAGATCTAGTTTTAGTGGTACACCACCTAATAGTATTCCCTGCAACAAAGCCAATTAAAAAAAAATTGTTGAATATCTAGACTACTAAGAGGGGGGTGAATCAGTATTCCATAAAACCATTCACATAAAATCCATCTAACCATTATCACAATTCTGATTGAATCAAAAAGAGAGAACATAGAAACAAATCAATGCAACCATACACATGAACACCATGATTTTTACGTGGAAAACTCAAAAAGGGAAAAACCATGGTGAGGGTTAACTCACAATATATTTATCCGGATAAAAAATATTACAGGGCTGACTGCCAAGACTCACTGTCCTTAAAAAGGCTCACTACCTGAATACAAAAGATGGCTGACTGCCAAGATACAAAGATAGTGGCTCACTGCCAAGAGATTGAACTGATAGGATACACCTTCAATGTGCAGGGTTCAATTCCAATGAAGCTCAAAATATGTACTACCTCACACAATAGTCGCTCAAAAAATCTTCTCTGATCCACAACTGATAAAGCATTTAGGCTCGGATCTTTCACTTACACTTTACACTTCACACCTCTTTCCACTTTCCACACTTTCTTCCTTATCTCATTCCTCAAAACATCTTATATATATACAAGTATATCTTAATCATCAATTAGGTTGGCCTAATTAGATGAAAACAAAATAATAAAAATCTCTTTGTCGGCACCATAAACATTTTATCCATGTAGTGCATTGTACCAAGTTGGCTAACATTCATAAAACATAACTAGTCTCCATAATGTATTGCATACACTAAGTTGGTCAATACTAGAACAAAATTATCCAAAAAAACAAATAATCATGAAAGAAAGCACCTTCTAGATCTGAGAACACATTAATTTCCCATCATACCACCAACATAGAGACTATAAAAAAAACCACAAGATAAGAATATTCACCTTAATAAAATGCAGTCTCCCACACAATATGCTGAGCAAGGAACACCAATAGGATACATAGTTGAACTCTATCAGAGATAAAAAATTTCTTACAACCATAAAAATCTAAAGATCTAGGATAAAGCTATCTAAATGAGTCATGATAACATGGTTAAGAGATTAGAGTCATATCAGATCTTGCGGTGAATTCCAAACTCAAATACCAACATAGTGATCCATCAAGGGCATTACCGATAGAGAAAAACTTCTAGTAAACCAAGTAGACTTCTCATAGAGTTATCACCATGTTGAAATCAATGACAACAAAAACCATCCATATTTCATGCTCATGTTGCAAGGCTCCATAATCCCAACAATCCCCCCCTTTGGCATTGATGGCAACATGCATGACAATTTTTTTTTCCAATATATTGCAACTGAATACTTTGAATACTCCCCCTATCAAAATTGTTCTTAACAAAAATGTTTTTTCCTTTATTAACCTATGTCTCTTCATTTCTCTATCTCTCTATCTCTATATCTCTCCCCCTTTGACATCAATGACAAAGGATGGGGTTTGGTATATTTGTATATATCAGAATGTAGCCAAAAAGATATGAACACAAAGTTGAATTAACCTGAAGAAGAACCTCTGAGACTGCAGGATGACCTTCCACAATGCTTTGCCTTCTTCCCATGAATATTTTTCACTTATAAGAGTCTTGTGTAATAACTCAAGTTTAGTTAAGGACTCTATACCATCTGCTAGAGTATTGGGATAAGATTAATCTTTGATAATTCACCAATACAACGAAGAGCACTAGAAAAAAAAGTGTGTCTGAGTTTAATCATGTCTTTGAGTGCCACAAAATTCTTGATAACTTTTTCCCTTTGATCCTGTAGAGAAAATAATTTGTCCTAAAGCTACACAATAGAGGACCACCTATGATTATCTCTATCTTTTGCTAACCTATATGTATCTACCTAAGTGCTCATCGGGGATTCACTCATCCTTATTTCATTTCTTATGTTTAGTGTATTGCCCGACCAATCTAGGAAAAATGAAAGTAGTTCATGTGCCTTTTCTTCACAACCTTGTACACTCTCCAATTCCTTCATCACTCGGTTGTGTGCATTTTCACATTTTTCTTTGATTTCTTCCAAATTTCCTTCATCAGACCTAATTTCAGTAGGCACTTCAAGTCCAAAGATGTAGACCTTCAAAGAATTAATCATGCCTCTAAGATTCTCCATAACATAAATAGATGAATCAAAATTATCACTAGGAATAAATTTATGCAATTCTTCCAAAGCTTTCTGAATATTTATTCTTTCATGCTCATGTTAATACTCACTTCCTTCTACAAATTCTTGCTTAACAACACTTCCTTTTCTTCCCTGTTCCGGTTGTGCTACCAGAGGTACCTTCTATATTGAGATTCTTAGGGATTTCCAAAATAATTTTAGCATAATTATCAAATTCAATCTCTGACACTTCATAATCTAATTCAAATATCCATACCAACCTTGATTCACTGCTTCCATGTGATAGAAATCTGCAGACACAAGAAAATTGATGCTTTCGAAGTACCTTTCAACAACACTTAGTGGAATCCTAAACCTTCTATTCATCCTCATCTAAAATGTTCCAAAGAATGCAACAAGGGTAGTCTCTTGTGCATCTGAGCTACCAAGAATTATCATGAAGTTCCTGATTTGATGGGAAATAGGCTCTATATATGACCACTCTATCCTTCCTATTACCAATAATTCTCTAAAAAAGTAAAAGAGCAGACAGACAACAAGATTTCCATACTAGAATGTATTCTTCTTACTCTTCTTGATTTCCTTTAAATTATTCAAAAGATGTATACAAAGTGATTCACATAAGTCATAATCCATACCTCTTTTAACCATATCAACAATAGTATGTACAACAGTAGTAGAAACTGAGAGGTCATTGTTAGGGATACAAACTTTATGACTGATGACCATAGCAACATACCTTATTACTAGATCAACAATTGATCTCAAATCAATCTCTTTCCATTCAAGATTCTCACTGGAAACCTCAATTATCTCTTGCTCATCGATATCCTTCCATTTGGGAACTGGTCCGGAGGAACACAAACCAATTACATCTTTGATAGCTTCTCAGGTAATCAAATGTGCCTCATCAATCCACAAAGATTCATCATGAATTATGCTTAAGACTATTCAAATATACTTATTTTCAAATTCAAATGAAGGGAATTTCCTCCAAACATCCAACTTTTTCTCAACTAACACTCTGTAGGCATCATGGCTCTCTTCCAATTCACTTTCCCATAGCATGCTCAACTGAACTTATGGCATTTCTTCTATCTTACTATAAAAAAATGCATAGATATCCTCTGTGGGAAACACTCTCAGAGGGATGCAAGAGAAAGCACCAACAGACTCTTCCGATAGATCCTTCAAATATCTTCTCAAATTAACTTGCTCCTTATCCACACTATTCACAACCTTTGAATTATCCATAGCAATAAAAGTGAAAGATTGTGCAAACAGGAATGCCTTTGTAAATGTGCAAATAGGAATACCTCTGTAAATTCCAACAAGAAATGTATAGATATCTTGCTTCTGGAGCTCACTTCAAATCCACTTATTCTTTTCTTCAAACCCTGAAACTCTGAATTGCTCTCTAAGATTCCTTTGCACACTTCTCCAAAAATACTTCAGCCTCTTGAATCATCTAAATTTATTCCTTTCATTTCCAATGATTTCGCAATAAATGCTTCAACTTGTAGGTAGATTACCTCAAAAATTATGTATGCCTCCATTCTTTCAAATTTTGCAGACTTTATCCTTCACACATGTGACTAAGAAAAATTCGTTAATTTCCTTATCACATTAAATACACTTCTATCATGACGTGACACAAGTTTTGATGAGGGGGTTCATTATATTTTCTGATAATTGCTCCCCCTTAGCCACTACTTTACTTAGAAATTGATGGGAGTATCTACACTGGAGGTTAGCATAGATAAGACTGATGATTCAACTTTCTTTCCTTCCTTTCTCCAAATCCTTTTCATTTCCTTTCTTGCTTCATCTAGATCAATGATTTGATCATGCTTCTTCACTAGATAATTATTTTTTCTTCCTCTATAGTTATTAACAGGGTGTTCCATATTGCTATACTTATAGCAAACAACATTATTCTTTTCGTTCTCTCTTTTATTTAACTTATCTTCACACAAACTAACTTTATATCCAATCTTCTTGCACTTGAGACATTTTCTGGAGAATGATAAAGAATCATTCATTTTACTTTTGCAATCATTTGCCTTATGACCAATTTTTTGCAGGAATAATAGACACCATTGAAAGATATATACCTTTTAGCATCATGTCATTTGAAAGGAGTTCTTTCAAAATTGTTTCTAGATCCTTGATTTGTACATCTTTGCATCAAGTCTTCTTATCAGTGGATTGCTTCGATTTAGAACTTTGACCTTCCTCGAACCCTAAACCACTCTTATCCATTGTCGATCTTTGAGAAGTAATCAATTAATCAAGCATTGTCGAGCTTATCTTAAATTCATCTTCAAAACTTCTTGCCTTTTCCAGATTAGATCTCAAGATTTATGCTTCTTCCTCAAGCTTTATGCATTCATCCATCTTCCTTTGAATTTCAATTTCTTGACATTATTCAGTTGTTTTCTTTTCATCCAATTGTTACAACATGTTGGAGACAATTTCATCTGCCTTAACCAATAGATCACATACTTCAACACTTTTACTTTGCAACTTTTCAATATACTCATTCACTTTCATCAAATTGTCCTTCAAATCTTCTATTTCTTTTGAATATCCATCAGAGACTAGTTTCGAAGGAAAAAAATTCTTATACTCAAATTCTGTGACCTTCCTCAAGCTATTAGGCTTCTTTCGAGGAACCAAGCTCTTATACCAATTGTTGAACATCCAAAATAATGAGAGGGGGGTGAATCAGTATTCCATAAAACCATTCACATAAAATCCATCTAACCATTATCACAATTATGACTGAATGAACAAGAGAGAACATATAAACAAATCAATGCAACCATACTCATGAACACTGGGATTTTTATGTGGAAAACCCAAAAAGGGAAAAACCACGGTGAGGGTTAAATCACAATATATTATATCCAGATACAAAATATTGCAGGGCTCACTGCTAGGACTCATTGTCCTTAAAAAGGCTCACTTCCTGAATACAAAAGATGGATGACCGCCAAGATACAAAGATAGTGGCTCACTGCCAAGAGATTGAACTAATAGGATACACCTTCAATGTGCAGGGTTCAGTTCCAATGAAGCTCAGACTATGAAGTACTACCTCGCACATCAGTCACTCAAGAAATATTCTCTGATCCACAATTGATAAAGCATTTAGGCTCAGACCTTTCACTTACACTTCACACTTCACACCTCTTTCCACTTTCCACACTTTCTTCCTTATCTCATTCCTCAAAACATCATATATATATACAAGTATATCTTAATCATCAATTAGGTCAGCCTAATTAGATGAAAAAAGAAGAAGCAAAATTCTCTTTGTTGGCACCATAAACATTTTATCCATGTAGTGCATTGTACCAAGTTGGCTAGCATCCATAAAACATAACTAGTCTCCATAATATATTACATATGTTAAGTCAGCCAAGACTAGAACACAATTCTCCAAACTAACAAATAATCCTCAAAGCAAACACCTTCTGAATTTGAGAACACGTTAATTTCCCATCATACCACCAACATAGAGACTATCAACAAAACCACAACATAAGAATATTCACCTTAATAAATTGTGGAGTCTCCCACACAGTATGCCGAGCAAGGAACAATAGTAGAATATAGAGTTGAACTCTATCAAAGATAACTTTCTACTCACAAAAAAAAATGACTCAAGATCCAGGATATAGCTATCTAAATGAGTCATGATAACATGGTTAAGAGATTAGATTCATATCAAAGCTTGCGGTGAATTTCTTACTCAAATACCAATATATTGATCCATCACAAAAGGGCATTACCGGCAGAGAATAGCTTCCAGTAAACCAATTAGAATTCTCATAGAGTTATCACCATGTTGACATCAATGACAACACAAACCATCCATACTTCATGATCATGTTGCAAGGCTCCATAATACCAACAAAAGCTTTGCAAGATGCACTTGCAAATTACACTTTTATTCAAGGTGGAGCTTTAGAAATTGCTGGACATTGGATTCATCTAACCTATAGATTATAGTGAGTGGGTACCCAACCTCATACTAGTGTCAAAACCCACTAGGGGCATACAAATCTTTATAGACTTAAGAGATCTTAACAAGGCATGTCCTAAGGATGACTTCCCCCTTCCATGATTAAATAATTAGAATTAATTATTTAATTCTCATTTAATTTCCTTCATTTTAAATTAAATTAGTTATTAAAATAGTCTCACATTGCTAACTTCCACTTCTTTTAGAAAATAATTCAAAATCAATTATTTACTGTCACATAACTCCACATTTTTGAGTTAATTTTAATTCAAAAATGGTAATTTTCTTCTATAAATCAAGTAATTTCTAAAATTATTTGATTTTCCAAATCTTTCTCTTTCTGTCCAATCTTTATCTCCCTGTCACATTTATTTTCAACTGTCGATTTGATTTTCTCAAATTGCATCTTGGCCACTCATTTGAAAATTTTTCCCTAACCCTAATTATGAGTTGTCACACACAATCTTGACTGTTGATTTTAGGGCTTTCATCAACTTTTAATCTTGGCCGTCCATCCAAAATTGCATTTGCTATAAAATGCCAAATTTTCTCTCATTTTGGCACTTCTTAACACTTCATCTTTGGCATACTTGATCTCATGCTCTTTGAATCTTAGGCAATCTTTCATTCTTGCCATTTTGTCATAGGCATATTTACATTTCATTTGGCATAACTTAGACATAGTGTTGATGCTTACTAGTTGCATACTAGCATAGTATTGTATGTAGTCATTTCAAATCCTTCAATATTTGCTTATGAATTGTCTTTGTCATTAGATTGATCACATTAAATCTGAGGGCAACACACAATTTTCAGCAGATTGAGAAGGGCTATGGAGGTGATTCATGGAGGTTTTGAGGACTATTTGGTATAATTGTTCCTGTTTTATGCATTTTCTTCCATTGGTCTTCATAGTTAGCTAGGGTTTTATGTTTTATGCATGATTATAAGCTAATCCCATAAAATTTCCTTAGTTACATTGGTGAACCCGACATTTTTCTTGTAGATTTTTGTACGGTTTTCAATCTTTTTTTGTTTTTGCAGGTACAGGTACGAAACACTGCATTTGATTCTTTTAAAGTCGCATTCACTTTGTCATGACACATTCGCTCTACTACACTACATATGCTTTGCATAACACCATATTTTCTCGGCCATGACACATTATCTTCCCCAAACGACGAATTTGTTTTGCAGGTTGACACATCTGTCTAACAAATTCCAGAGTATGGACCCATGATGCATTCACTTCGCAGAGTGACACATTCGTCTGGTATATTTTGCTTTCAGGTTTTTTCTATTTTTTTCTAGATTTTTCTTTTTCCATTTAAGTAGCTTAGGGTTTTGGGTTACTAATATTTTGGTTTTTAGCTTGTGGTGAGGAATCTAACATTGTTTTGTGGATTCTCTTATCACATTCCTAATTTCGTTAAGGAAATAATCAACAAACAATAAACAACAATCTTGCATTTACGTTCATTTGGTTAAAATTTACTTGCATTTTCATGTCATTGGGTTAAAATGAACATAAGCATGCATTGAAACTCATATGGTTAAAATGAACTTGCATTCTCATGACATGAGTTTAAAATGAACTTTGTCTTTCACATTTCAAGTTAAACTTTTAAAAAGAACAAAGTGTCTTGTGTGTCCTCCTCACATTATCATTTGGTAATTAAAATTTACAAGTGTTTCCAATTTTTGACACCTTGATTCAATAATCGAAGTATCCTCTCCCCTCTTGCACTTGTGTGATCTTGGGTGCAAGAGAAATGATTATTGACTCTAGAACTTGGGCCTTCCTTGGTGGGAAAAAGTACTCACCCCAAGGCGACTCAGACCGACAATGAAGCTCTTTGGCCAAGCTACCCCCGACCAGTATATAAATGTGAATCCCAATGGAAAACTTAGGATTATGAGTGCAGAGGTGTCACACAGACAAAGTAGAATTCCCCAAAACCCTATTGAGTGTAACTTCTTCAGGCTGGAATTCCTCCTTTAACGAAGCTTAATCTTTGCCCCATGTGTGGCCACTCAAACAGGGGTCCCGAACTAATCACCTTTGTGTAGTAGCCAAAATCCTTCTATTTGCTAGTGCAGCAACAGTCATTGTGAAGGAATCCACATTCTCCCAGTTCTTAGTAGAGGTGATCAATCTACCATGGGAGTTTCATGGGGGTTGGAAGCTTGGTTGGCCTGAGAAGTGAGTGCACTGTAAGGGGGAGCCTGTGCGGCCAAGCTTCTGGATTCACACGCTAAGAATAAGTGTGGTTGGGGAAACCCACGTGGAATCTAGTGAATATTGTGCTGGCTTAACCTAGGATTGTGCTTGTTTTCAATGTGCTTGATCAAAGACAAAATATTGTGTTTTCCAAGTGTTTTCTCAAACATTCAAACAGAAAAACATCATTACACAAATATGGAAACACACTTTCAACTTGAGACAACTTCAAAATTTGGTCAAACTTGCAAACAAACTACGTATTCTTTCTGCCTATAATGCATTTGCTATAGTTTACAACACATTCGCTTTGTTGAAACACATTTGAAGCTTTTTGTGCCGCATTTTCTCTGTTGCAACACATTTGCTGCTTTCTGAACCGCATATGTTTATCTGAATTGCATTTGAATCTGGACTGCCATAGCGTATTTGTGCCTTCTAAAATGCATTTGATTTACTAAGCCGCATTTGACATTTCCTGCAACGCAATTGCTCTGCTAAACTACATTTTCCATTCCTAGAGATGCATTTGTTTGTATCAAACCGCATTTGCTTTGTAGAAACCTGCAATCACCTTACTACATTGCATTTTCTTTCTGTAGAGCCATATTCACTGAAGCTGAACTGCATCTGCCATATTGAGACACATCTGTAACTTGAAACGACACATTTTTCTAGGAAAAACAAAAAAGCTGTCATAGACTAGAAACCAAATTAAAATTTTCCAAACTATCATCAAACAGCCTTTTTTAGAGGATCCTGTCAAAAACCAAATCAGATATTGCTCAATTTTTTCATCATTTGCATCCATTGGTTTGCATTTACCCATAGGTTCATACTAGAAAAATTTAGTTTCATCCTTAAACCAGTCCTTGCATCCTCATTTCATTTTCAGATTTTGGATTAGGAAACCTTACCTCACTTAGCAAAGTATTTTCCTTCAAGAGTAGGTGTACCATTCGACTTAGTCATCATTAATTTCCTTTAGTCACTGTCCTTTTTGTGAGACTTTCCAACTCATAAGTCAAGTTAGGAAACCTCACTTTTTCATCTTGTCATTGTCTTTTAGTCCTTTAAACAAGTCCTTTGATACTCCAAAACTGATACATAGATCAAGCTTAGGGTAGTTGAGTAGCTCCTTTTTTTCAAATCACTTAGACCTTTTCATTTGCATACCTTAGATATTCAAGTCATCCTGGTCCTCATTTTGCATACCTTACTCTAAAAATACAAAAAAAAATAAAAAATAGTGTCATAACTTGTCATCCTAATCTTCATTGTCCTTTGGAATTTGTCATTTCCTTTAGACAATGATTTCACATTGTCATATGTTATTCAAAAATCCAAAAATAATATAGTCTTCATTGTCCTTTGGCATTAGTCATTTCCTTTACTATCAAAAATCCAAAAACATAGTTTGCATTGGCATATTGCATTATCATCCCTTATTATCAAAAATCCAAAAAAAATAGTGTCATTTAGGTGTCATTTTCCACCCTCTTCCTAATTTGAGCAATTCATCACAAAACCTTTTTGAACCATTCATGCAAAGAGACCAACATGGACAAGTATACGCATAAGACATAGAAGCTACAACGTAAAATCCTAACATAGCCTCCTTTGAGGAAGACTTAGTCCTACATGACCCACACAGATATCTAGCAATGCTCTTGGACCAAGGGATTAAACTACCACATGGATTTGACATTAATACTTTGAGACCAACATAACCCAATCATAATGCCAACAATCCAAACAACAATTCATCCAACACTAGTCAACCTCAAACCAACACAAACACTGCCTTTGTTGGTTCCACATCACAAATTGCCACAAGTACCATCAATGCCACCTCCAATGATGCCTCCAATGAAAACAATTCCAATACAATCAATGCAACATCTGTTGGAGGGACACCAACAATATCACAAGCCATGTCACAATCAATGCCAACAATGTCAACAATATCGTCACAATTAGTTGGAGCCATTCTTGGGTCCTCATAAATGTGGGCAAGCTATTCAAATCCTCTATTTTCCACTTCATCTAGTGCCATGGGTGCATGATCATCAAATCCTTTCATTGGTACCTCATTCAATCCCTTTGGAGGAAGTAAACGACATGTCTTTATTCGAGGATCACAACCAATACTTCCCAAGGGAAAAACACAAACATTCCCCATGGAAAATTTCAACAATTTGGACAAGGAAATCAGAATACACAACATATGGTATCATTTGGACACCAAAATGTTCATGGTCAACATATTCCCCAAATTTTGACTCAAATTGATGGAGGTCACATTCTGACATATTCATCACATATTCACACCCATCAACAAGTCCTTAATCCCAACTTTCAATATCAACATGCAAACCAAAACACATCATACACCTCACAGCAACACATCCCACAACAAATGGGGACCCATGGTGTACCTATCACTCCCATGTGTGATACAACAAATAATCCTATGATTGATGCCTTGAACGCTCAAGCAACTCAATTACAAAAGACTATAGAAAACATGCAAATTCTGACAAAAAGTCACACATGTCATATGACCTATGCGCGTATCCTTTTGACACAAATCTATACATGCCACCATTCTCTCCTGGATATGTGTCACCAAACTTTACCAAATACAAGGGCAAGATGAAACCTATTGAACATGTTCGAGAATTCACAACCAATTGTATGGACATTACCTATGAACACACTTAGTTGATGAGACTCTTCTCTAAAAGTCTTATAGGACCTGCACTTGAATGGTTCTCCACTCAAAAATGGATAAAAACATGGGATGAACTTAAAGACAAATTCATAAAATTTTATGCCTATAATATTGACATGGACACCTCCATCACTAGCTTATGCACTCTTACACAAGAAGATGCTGGTGAAACTTTTATCCCATTCTTCCAAAGATGGAGAAGTCTTGCAAGTCGCTGCCATATTGACATACCTGAGAAAGAAAAGATCGACATTTTTGTTCAAACACTCCTAGGCCCATTGAAATACGGATTACAAGTTCATTGCTACAAAACCTTCATAGATCTAGTTGAAAAGGGTGTCTAGGTTGAGAAAGCTCTCATTGCTAAAGGAGAACTAAAATATGGCCCTAAAAACACAAACACAAACCCATCCACAGACAAAAATAAGTATTGGGTCAAAAATAAACATGTTGCCAATGATGGTGTCGTCGATGCTAAGGCTATAAAGACAATGGGTCCAGTACTTACTCTTAAAGGGGTTCAAACACAAAAAAAACCAACAAAAATACTGACAACCCCCGCTAATGTCATCATAAATAACCAAAATGGTCAAAATAGTCAAAGTCAAGGACAACCCCACTAGACAAGACAATTACCAAAAAGACGAACATACACTACTTTGGGAGAACCAATTGAGGATGTCCTTAAGAAGCTCCTTCAAAATGGTCTCATCACACTTGAGGACCCTAAGCCATATGACCCAGGACAGTTTAAACCATCATGGTGGGATGATAACACTTTCTGTGATTACCACCGGGCTAAAGGGCATAAGACATCCTCTTGCCAACAACTAAGAAATATTATGCAAGACCTTATTGAAAATATAACAATTGAATTGGGTGGGCCAAAATTTGCATCAAATGTAGACCATACTATTCACAAAAACCCACTGCAAGACCATGGATCTAATAAAGCCTCAATGTCAGGTCCTAAGACAAATAATAATCAAGCCAATTATGCCCGTGCTGCATACGACTATTCTGGTGGACCTATTATTAACAATTTTTGAACTGATGATGAATGTGTCAATACCATCATTGTCAAAAGAGCACCTGAATGTAATGCCACTACTTGAAGTGGCAAGGTCACCATAGCTGGTCCACCTCCTTGACAACCGAAAATCACAATACTTAGTCCATCCACTAAGCAATCATAATCTGACTCATCCACAAAGCAGTGGCAACCTAAGAGTTAGTTTAATCTTATTGATCAATTGGGTAAAACCCCTACGCAGATTTTCATACTTGACCTGCTTCAAATTTCTGCTGCACGTAAGGCTATACTTGACAAAACCTTGCAAGAGTTGTCTATCCCTAAGGATATTGATGTCAACCAGTTTGGGGCCATGGTGGGATACCTCACTACACCTCATCATGTAACATTTTCTGATCAAGATTATTCGTCACCCAAGACCAACCATAACGATGCATTACACATCAAAATTTTCATCCATAAGCACAAGGTTAGACGAGTTTTAGTAGATGGCGGAGAAGGATTGAACATATGCTCCTTAAAACTGGTTAGTGATCTATATTAGGATCTAGGACTAATTGCTTACATAATGCGTAACGTAAAAGATCAATTATTACAACGATTAACATAAATGATTACATAATTAAATGCTCAAATGAATAAATGAACATAACATAAAATAAATGCCAAGATAATGAACTGAGAAAGAAAGAGAGAAGAAATAGAGAGACGAAACCACAATTGATAACGGAGTTCGTCCCTAAGGACTACGTCTCCGGGTCCCTCTCCAATGGAGGACCGATCCGATTATACTCCAAAATCAGTTACAATTGCGACAGCATCATTCCCTTCAAGCACATCGATAGCACAGCATAACTTCGACGTACAGGAACAATTACAATCATCTCCCGAGCATTCTCTCGTTCTCCACTTGGACTTGGAAAATCAAGGCCTATACCCCTCCTTTTATACAAAAAGTTTGCCTAATTAGGCCTAACCACTCAATTAATTGCCTAACCTCCCTGATCAGCTCGTATCAGGTCTAATTTGGCTTCTGCAATCTTTTGGTTTTAGGTGGTTTAGAGGGTTTTGTTTGTTTTGGCCTTATTTGGCCATTTGATTAGGATTCGGTTTCAAATCTTTAACAAAATTAACCAAACTCCTCATATATTTAATCGACCGTTGGTGGTCTATCGGTGCTTATCCTTTTTACTTGGATGCAGGTCGGCGGTTCAAAACCCGCCGGCCTCCGTTTTG
>VDFB02001898.1:0-130343 GCA_007258455.2 Sequoia sempervirens
TCCAACATAAACAAGAATTGGTTACTAAAACCCAAGCCTACTGCAGGCAAGATGCCAAAAAAATTGATCAGAACTCACTTCAAAGAGGAATATGGTGACATTGTTTTGCTACTAAACAGAATCGTAGGCAGTGCCCACGGTGCTCCTTTCGAAAATTGGATGTACTATTTTATTGATGAGATAATCACTGGAGTCAAGATGTTCAATTGGTCCAGAATGATTAGTGATAGCCTGCACGAGCAGTTGGTCAACTTTGAAGAGACCAAAACTTTCCACATGAGCTCATACATTGTATATTCACTTGCAAGATATTATAAGTATCCTGGCTTGACCTGCAAAGGCGTGGTTGGCAATGGCCAAGGGCAATTCAAAGCCTACGACTGTTATCCGCAACTGCAATTGAAAGAGAAGTCTCATTTCCGGCGAGCTCATGACGCCTTTTTGATGTATATCACCCGGCTTCTTCAAGGCGGAACGCACCAAAGACTCTCGCATGAAGCCAAGAGCCTAATCAGTCGGTATGGATTCTGGTTCATTCGGTATCCTAAGTTCACCTACATCAGAATCCAAGGATTTTCCGGAAATCCTTATAGGCTACCTGTCTATCCAACTAACAAGATGGTATTACTGGAAGTGCTGAGACAATTAGAAACGTATCAGAATATTCAAAGGCCTAAGCAGAAAGCTGCTGTCACCTTCCCCTTTTTCATCGGCAACATGGAGGAGTCATGTCCGACGGCACAAGCAGCAGAGGCTGCTCGACTGGAAATTCAACAATATCCATTCATATCATACAAATCCAGGAACAACTTTGATCCGCTCCATCACATCAAAACCGTGGACGGAGAGAGGTGCAAGCATTGGGTTGACTTAGAGGACTTCTGGGCCAACGCAGCAGATGAATATGACGTAAGGAGGAGGTTGTGGTCGAGATTGCCATTAAGCATGATAAGGACTACCGAGCTTTTCAAAGTGCCTGATCAACTACAAGATGATGGAATCTATTTGCAGCCAGGCTTCAATGAAAATGAGCCACTCCCCCCTATAAGATGGTTTGAGCCTGAGATGGGCGACCTAGCAACTCTCATGCGGCCCGTTTTCAAATATTCCCAGTGGTGGATAGATCGGCAGGTAGAGATTTTGAAACAGAGAAATGTGCAATTCACCTACGAATTGATGGGCGATGCAGAGTCCTGTTCTTCAAACGCCGGTGCATCTCGTGGAGATGGACAAACAGATGCTGCCAACTCAAGAAAGAGGAAAGAAGTTGATAAATCTGCAAGACAAGACAAGGATAAAATGGTAGATGAAGGGCCTTCTCGAAAGAAGCACAAGTCTAAACCCCTTCAGTCGGCCACTTCCAAGAACATAGAAGAAATGCTCGCCTTGGATAGAGAATCCTTGGAAAATGCTAAAATCCCTTCTCCAGTCGAAAATGTGGAGCCAATACAAGTAGAAGATGATGATCAACCTTCTCCAGCAAGCACAGAAATCCTAGAATCGGATAATGATATAGATATTATGGATGGAGAATTCGAGGAAGGAATGATTTCCGCCCTCAAAGGAATCCAAGATGACCCATCCGTCCAAGAAATCCAGGGTATGCAATTGGTCCAAGAAGTTCAAAGTATACCGGAGATTCAGGAAGAGCAGGAAGTACGGGATATACAAGACATCCAGGATCAACAGGAGGACGTAATTGAGCAGCCAACAATCCCAGAGTGGCTGAAAGAAAGATTGAAAAGAAAGGCGCCAGTAGAGGTCCCTGAGGAGGACAATGACACAGATTTTCTGGCGAGATTAGAGCAAACTGCCCTGAGGAAGAAGGCCAAGAAATTCTCCACCATCCAGAGAGATGAAGCTGGAAATCGCACGGTGCAAATTGCAGTACCTACAGCCGACAAGTTCCAAGATGAGATTGCCCCTGATGAATATGCTATCACGACCATCGACATGGGTCCGACAACAAAAGGGCAAGAGGTCGAGGACTTGGACAATTCCGTGGCTACCATCAAGTCCAGGTTAGAAAAAGAAGTTGCCAAGAAAAAAGAGTATAAGAAAGAAATTCAGCGCCTGAAAGATTACATCCAACACTTGACTAAGCCCCTAAATGAAGGTGACCAGGCAGCGCTTCCACCTCTAAATTCTTCACAAGAACCAGGTGCAAATTTTGAAGAAGAATTGACTACGGCGAAAGAAGCTAAGGGTTGGATGGATGAAAGGAAAGAAGAGGCGTTGGTATTTGCAGAAAAGTTGGCGCAAGTAAATGAGCAGGCTTCCTTTATGCTTTTACGAGTTGCAGATCTTGCAGAATCATGGAGCAGTCTCGAAGATATTCAAAGCAGGATCATCCCATGTATTCGAGAATTGAAGGGCATCTCAAAGCAAAGGTTGATTGAGGACAAGGTTATTGAAGCCGGAGCTGCGTATGACTTCAATGGATGGTATTATGCTTTGATCTCAAGAAGAGGAGTTCTCGAAAAGGTGAAGCAGGATGGTGTCAGAGTTGAAGAACAAGCAAAGGAAATTCAGAGTAAAGTCTACCAGATGGCTGCCGAGATGCTTGATAAAGATGCTGTCAGAAAGAAACATTTGCGGCCAAAGAATTTGAAAGAACAAGTACAGAAAATTTTCTCCACCACCGGGCCAATCATGAAAGAAAGCTTCACCAAAATATTCGACTTCATGGCCATCAGAAGTTCTTTCTTGCTGCAGGAACCCGGCCTTGGGCTACTATTTTTCGCCCGAGGAGTGTCTTTTGAGGGTGGATTTTGGCTGGAAATCTGATGTCGGTGTCTTTGTAGCATTGCCATGGAAAGGAGGTCGGCAGTCGTGTCCGGATTCACGAGCGTGAGGCGCTGTAAGTGGATAAGGATGCCACTCCGGATATCCCTAGAGTTCTCTTGATTAAGCGGTGCTTGAGGTTTTTGCAGAAACCCTAATTAGGGTTTAGTTACATTTATCCCAGGCCGTGATCCACAGCGAATCAATCACCGGCCGTTCTTTGTAATTACGAAACTGCATATAAACCCCCCCCCTCTCTCTCTCATTTTCATAGGAATGATTAGATCATTAGAGATTAGAGATTGGAGATTAAGAAGTTAGAGCAAATAGTTAGATTGTAGAAATAAAGAGAGAGTTTTTATGAGATTGTTGTGAAAACACTACTTTGATAATGAAGCTCAAATGCATGAGGTGCCTTGAATACTTGATTGTCGAATAGTTGCATGGTCGCATATTTTCTTTCTCTCTTAGTAAATTTGAATTATGATGTGTGTTAGAAGGATGATAGATTGATAACGGAGGTTAGTGAAACCGAGCTCATACTTTCTTTGAGTGGATGATTTCACTCAATGTGCAAAGTTAGACTGAGCTTTATCCTGGATGCTTAACTTCTGTTTGAATAATTGTTGTTTGATTTGATGGTAATTATTCATTACGTGAAAATCACAAGCACATTCCCAGAAGATTGCACTTGCTCTGTGTAGTTGTCGTTTAACGTGGCGAAGCAGAGTATTGTTTATTTGGTTTCATTTAGTCTTCGTCTTCTCTTGATTTCTTAGGAATAGCATAGGATCTATAAAACCCTTAATCTTTTTCACTTTTTTTATAAAATCAGAAAATCCAAAATGAAATCTTGCACATTTATGTCTCGCTTTTTCGAATAGCTTGCAAGAGTCTTAGGTATTGCCCACAGCAAATCACATCCATACCACAGAGCCTATCCGCGTTCATCTTAAACATTGGAATTACCCTATGACCTCACTTGCAATCTTAGCATAGGAAGTAGTTTTTCAAGAGAGAATAGAGCGCCTGTGACACTTTGTTCTAAAATGTTTGTTGTGTCATGGAAACCTTAGCATCTATGACCCAGGTAAGTTGTGAACAGATACTATTGTATCTCCAACCTAGCACTTTCAGTTGCTTGTGCCGATGGACAAGACTCCAACATGTTTCCAATGAAGAATGGGAAAGTGATAGCTACCTTCTGTTTTGGCCTTTGGATGTTTTGGTTAGTCTCCAGCTGTCTAAGGACCTCTAGCAAGATCATCCTATTTGTAGGATAAATTGGAAGTTGGTAAGGACTTCTAGTGAATCCTTGAATCCTTATGTATGTGAATCTTGGAAACTGGATAAACTAGGATCCATATTTGCTGATCAGGCTTTTGGCTTCATTAGTTAGCCTCTAGTGAGTTCCTCCTTGAAGTATTTTGGTGATGTACATGAGAAAAACATCATTTGCTCGTCTGAAGTGAGATTTCTCTTTGAACTGCAGCTGCAGGTAACAGTCATATGACTTAAATTCGTTCTCACCATTGCATACTACGCCTTTGCATATTAGTCTTGAATATCAGTAAGTTCTGGCCAATAGATAGATGATATAGGAGCTCATGTGGAATGATTTTGTCCTTTCCGGATTGATTAGTTGCTCGTGGAGATTATCACTAATCATCCAAGACCAGTTGAACATCCTAATGCCTGAGGTGATTTCGTCTATGAAATAGTACATCCACGTCTCAAATGGCGCGCCTAGAGGATAGCTAGCTATTCTATTTAACAATAAAATAATGTCCCCATAGTCCTCTTTGAAATCTGTATGAAGCAACTTCTTGGGCATTTTCTTGGCAGAGGCCCTTGGTTTTTTCTAGCCATGACTTGTTAATGTTTATGGCACAGAGTTCAGACTGGTCTTCATATAACTTTCTGGCGTCCTCCTTAATCTTGTACGAAGTCCGGTTGTTCGTCGGGATGCCAAATGCTTCGTGGATTTTCAATTTTCCGAGATGAGCTAATATCCTCCCATTAGGTGCAATAATCTGCCTCTCTTGTGCATCATAATGGATGGCGCACTCCACCATTAATTCAACACATTCTACTACTGGTGGGAATCTAGCTGCCTGGATGATGCCATTTCTCATCATTTGGCTAGTGATTAGTGTTGGTAGGAGTCTGTCGTGTCCATACATCCTCTTCTTGAATTGGTGTTTGTAATATTTTTCCACTTAGAATTAATTTTGGACTCTAGCTGCAATCCTTTGCTGGAAAACTTCATTTGTGCCTTTCTTGATGGTTCTCCCCGGGTGGTCATTAACCTGCAAAATAAAAAGAATTAACATTAGTGTGGAGACTTTTAAATCTGTTTTGTTTTAGAGCCTTTATTCAAAATTTTTACTTTCAACTTGTTAAAAAAATGAATTTCTGTGAAAAAGCAAGCTGAAAATGGGCGAACTTGGTTAAGTCTTGACAAATCTTTGCCAGAGTGATCGAATTAGATGGAAGAAGAATAAAAGAATTTAGCCAACCAAATTTTAAACCTTTGAAAGTATCCTTTCGCTACGAATTGAATTCAACTTCCAAAAATTTATTCAAAAATCCAAGAAAAGATCACACCTCTTGCTGGGAAATGACGTCCTCCAGCTACTTGAAAAATCACTCAATCTCCAATATTCTATCTTTTAAAAAAATTCTATCTCTTGTGATTTGGAGAAAGCTTAATTTTCTTCTCAATCGAACTTGTGAGTTGAAAATGACTTGTTGAAACTCCTTATAAGGTTGAGAAGTTTGATTTATTTTAGCAGTTTCATCTTTTTCTCTTGAACTCATCGAACTTAGTGCTGTTTTCTTCTCTTCACCATGGCAAGTTTCCAATTTCTTCAAAAATCTTCAAGGCAAGCTTCTAAATTTATCCAAGTGCCATCTTTAGCCAATACCTTTAGATTTTTCTTTGAATTTTAGCTAAATGTTGAATATTTATTTCAAAAATTTCCTAAGTGTTGGAAAATATTAAAGTATTCTATGTGTCCATTTTAATTTTCCAACCTTTTCATGGCGAAATTTTATTTATTCATGGATTTTTCTCTCTTTTCCTTCCAAGTTCAGACTTTACTCATGCTTGGGCCTCATTTCTTAGGCAAAGTCAGACTTGCCATTGGTTTGGACATTGCTTTCTTTGCTTAAGTTGGATTTTGCTTTGCCTTGGACGTCTTACCTTAGGCCTAGGTTGGACTTCAAGATAATCTTGACATTTTTCCTATGGCGGATTTTGGAATTATCTTGATATTTCCTCTTTGGTGCCTAAGTCGGACTTCATAAACTTTAAGCCTTATCTCCTTAGGCGGACCTCTTAATGTCTTAGCCATTTTCTATCCAAGTGTTGGGCGGACTTGCTTAACTTCATTCCATATTAGGTCAAACTTCTCATGTGTTGTGCCATGCTTCTTTGATGCCTAGGTGGTCTTTGATGATTTCATTCCAAGGCATGGTGGACTTTATAAATGTTTTTCTAAATGTTTTTCCATGTGGCTTGCAAGGTGGGGCGGACTTTGGAACTTCTTTTCCATATGTATGGTGGACTTTATGTTGCTTAAGCCAAGTCTTCTTCAAGGTGGGTGGACTTTGTTGATTTCATGCCAATAGGTGGGCAGACTTCCTAGACTTCATGGCATTTCCTCTTCTCCTTATGGCGGACTTTGCTCTAGTCTGGTCAAGGCATGGGGTAGACTTCATGAGTTTCTTTCCATGTGTATGGCGGAATTCCTCTATGTCTAGAGATATCCAAGGCGGACTTTCTTCAAACTTATGCCATTTTCTACCTTTGGTCGCTATGAATTTCATGCTTGTCTTTTTCTGGATCATTCGACCATATGGTTTTCTTTTGATTTTTCATGTTTTTCTTGCTTTTTACTTACTTTTTGCTTGATTTTCTTGATTTTTACTTCTGGAGGTCTAAATTTTGATTCTAAAGATGGAAACGCTGACTCCATTCCCTGTGAGACCCAAATCGTAGGTGGACTTTCTAAAAATAGAAAAAACAAAAAGCAAAATTTCTAAAAATAGCAATTCCTGGATTGGTCCAAAAATGCCAAAAATGAAAAAGCAAAAAAGCAAAAAAAAGCATAATCCCTAAAAAATTGGAAGTGTCAGAATTGACTCAAAGCACATGCGATCCTCGTCTTCTAGACCTTCTGAGCACTTCCATGACGTCTAGGCACTATTTTGGGTTCAAATTCTCCACTTGGTGTTGATGTTATAGCAGCTTCGGGCTCATTCTTCTAGCCACGAGTCAAGACATAAATTCATATAGCCTAACGACTATTCATTTATTGAGATAATTAAAGTGAAGAGGCGCTTCACTTAGGCAACAATGTAATTTCTATTTTGGCTGACCTTCCTTGTATCCATATCTTTTATTTGTATTTATATTTTTGTATTATGGCCGACCTTGTACATGAAGAGGTGCGACCTCTCTCACATTGTGTATATATACAAGGTCATTTCCATTCATTCCATCATCAAGCAAGTTCGATTCATTCCTTCTCTCAAGTGCAAATTTTATCAAGAGCAGATTACGAATTTCTTCAAGGGAAGATTTGAATATCAAGGAAGTGCAGATTATTATCTGTCATTGCATCTAGTGTTGGTGCTGAATATTGGCATTGTGATTGGCCTTATTGTAAAGAGAATTGTTGCCATTGTTTATATATATAAGAGAGATATTTGTTGCTGGGTTTTTCTCCCTCAAGTGGAGGGTTTTCCTAGGGTATATGCTGTGTTATTGTGTCTGTTTTTGAATTAAATTTTGTCTATCTAATCTGATCATGAAACTAACATGGTATCAGAGCCAGGTTTAAGAAAGATCGTGATCAGATTTAGTCAAGCAACAATATTTTTCATTCTTATTCCCATCCTTGATTGCATCTATCTTATCGTCAAGATGGTGAACGGGCTCAAGATCGAAGATAGACTTGAGGGTGCATCTAACTTCACATCTTGGAGGTTCAAAGTCATGCTCGCCTTGGAGGAAAATGAGTTAGCAACCTTCGTGGAGGGCGAAGTTCCTGAACCATCTGATGAGAATGAGAAATTAAAATGGAAGAGAAATGGCGCTAAGGCGAAAAAGATGTTGGTGGATTTCGTGAAAGATCACATTGTGCCAATTATCTCCAAGTTAAAATCTGCAAGAGATATGTTGAAGACTTTGGAGGAGATGTATGAGATCAACAACACAAGTCGAGCTCTTGCATTAAAGCAACAACTTCATCATGTCAAGATGGCGAAAGGAGAATCCGTCGTCTCATACTTCATAAAGATCACCGAGTTGAGAGATCAGCTCTCTACTATTGGGCATATTGTTGATGACAAGGATTTCACCATGTTGGCTCTTAATGGTCTTCCTTCATCTTGGGAGTCATTCATTCAAGGAATCAGTGCTAAATCCAAACTCCCTAAGTTTGATCGCTTGAGGGCAGATTGTATACAACAAGAATCAAGGTTGGCTGCAAGAGGTATTGGTCAAAGCTCTACTAATGAAGACATTCATGTTCTTGTTGCTCAATCCTTGAAGAAGAAAGGGAAAGAAGGAAAGAAATGATATTTCAAGAGGAATAGAGATAAAGGATTTGACGGTGCTCCTACATTCAAGAAGAAGAAGGACCTCTCTTGTGTTCAATGTTTAAGATGTGACAAGTATGGTCACTATGCAAAGGATTGTCCAACTAGGCCTAAGCAACAGACTTCCATTCAAGATGTTGGTGAGATTTCTCTGCAGAAGGATTAAGGTGGTTTTCTATTCTATTATGCTCTTTCAAGCAGTGTGCCTACCGACAACAATACTTGGTTGATTGATAGTGGTGCCTCTCACCACATCACTAGATTTAGAGAGCATCTATTTGATTTGGTGGAGAGAGATTCTAGTGTTCAAGTCATTATTGGTGATGATGCAAGTTATTCTGTGAAAGGAGTTGGGATCTCCTCTCTTCACCTAGATTCCAACGTCTCCTTACAATTGAGTGTTCTATTTGTTTCGGGTATCAAGTAGAACCTTGTCTCTATCTCAGCCTTGGAAGACAAGGGGTACCAAGTTGCATTCTCCGAAGGTAAAGTTCTTGCTTGGCCAAAGAAATCAAGTATCAAGACTGCTCGGGTGATTGGAGTTCGACATTAGAGTCTCTATAGACTTTGCACTCGTCCACTTTAGGCCTTATTGCATGATTCTTCAAGTTTGTGTGAACTTTGGCATAGAAGACTTGCTCACCTTCACTTTCAAGCACTACCAACCATGGAGAAGATAGTCACGGGCCTTCCTAAACTCAACCAGGAGCATGAAGGCACTTGCAGAGGTTGCGCATTGGGTAAGAATACTAAAGGTTCATTTCATAGTAGTTAAAGTAGATCTAAATGTATTCTAGATCTTATTCATTCTGATTTATGTGGTCCAATGTTTGTTGCTTCTTTGAGTGGTTTCTTGTATTACATTATTTTTATTGATGATTACGCTAGAAAGACTTCGATTTATTTCTTGAAATCTAAAGAATTTGAAGAAGTACTTGAGAGGTTCAAAGAATTTAAAGCTTAGGTAGAGAACTTATCAGGGAAGAGGATCAAAGTTCTGAGATCAGACAACAGAGGAGAGTACATCTCTGAAAGCTTCCGTAACTTTTGCATTGAAGCTGGGATTAAGAGGGAGTTCTGTGTCCCTTACAATCCTTAACAAAATGGTGTTGCAGAAAGGAAGAACAAATCTATTGTAGAAGCAACCGAAGCCACGATTCATGATCAAGATCTGCAAACCTTCCTTTGGGCTGAAGCATCTAGGACAACTGTTTATGTTCAGAATAGAAGCCCTCACCGCATCTTGGAGAACATGACTCCCAAAGAAGCATTCACAAGGGTGAAGCTAGAATTAAGTCATTTGAGGATTTTTGGTTGTCTAGTGTATGTTCATGTACCGAAAGATAAAAAGACAAAGTTGGAACCTTTTGGCAAGAAGGGGATATTTGTAGGCTACAGTGAGTTTTCAAAAGCGTACATAATATACATTCCAAGCCAAAAGTTGATTGAGATCTGTAGGGATGTTACATTTGAAGAGGATGTTGCATTCAAGAGATCTAAGGGCATCCACATGGAGACAAACAATGAAGACCAAGAGTCTCCTTAGGATATGGAAGTTGACCATACTTCTGAGATTCAGAGGGAGGCTACTGATCCTAAAGAAGATGATCCAGTTGAGCCTTTGGAATGTATAGATGGGCATACAGACATTGTGATTGGTCGTAAGAGACCTCTTTAGGCTAGGCAAACATTGAAGGAGGTAGAAAGGTTTGCAACCCTGAGAGGAACATTCAAAGAAAACAAGAGACCTCACAAGTTTTCAAGCTATGTTGCATTGATGAGTCAAATCATTGAGTCAGAACCTTCCAGTGTTGAGGAAGCTACTAGTCAACAAGTTTGGAGAGATGCTATGGTTGAAGAGTATTAATTCATTCTCAAGAATGATGTTTGGGACATCGTACCTAGACCTGAAGGGAAATCTGTTGTTTCTTCTAAGTGGCTCTTCAAGATCAAGCATGCGGTTGATGGGAGCATCGAGAAGTACAAGGCTAGGTTCGTGGCTAGAGGATTCTCTCAAAAAGAGGGAGTTGACTATGAGGAAACCTTTTCTCCAGTTGCTTGTTATACTTCAGTTAGGATCATCATTGCTATTGCAACATCTAAAGGATGGAAGATTCACTAGATGGACGTGAAGACAACATTTCTAAATGGTGTAATCGAGGAAGAGGTATATATTGAGCAACCTGATGGCTTTGAGGTGCATGGGAAGGAGTCTCATGTTTGTAGGCTGAAGAAGGCTTTGTATGGCCTTAAGTAGGCTCCTCATGCTTGGTACGAAAGAATTGATCGTTACCTGTTAAGCTTGGGCTTCTCCAAGAATGATGTCGATTCAAACCTATACTTCAAGGTAATTGATGGCGAAGCATTAATCTTGGTTCTCTATGTTGATGATTTAATTCTTATTGGAGAAGATCACCTCATTATCAAATGCAAAGAATTAGCTTCTGAATTTGAAATGAAGGATCTTGGTCTCATGCACTACTTCCTTGGTTTAGAAGTATGACAAAAACCTGATGAGATCATTCTAAGTCAAGGGAAGTATACCATTGATACTCTGAAGAGATTTGGTATGATGGATTGCAAATCCATGTCTACGCCTATGGAGACCAACTTGCATAAGTTGAAAGAGGCTGCAACTAGTTTAGATCTGGTGGATCCTACAATGTACAGGTAGTTGATTGGATCATTGATGTATCTAGTCAATACTAGACCAGATATTTGCTATGCAATGAGAGCACTTAGTCAATTCATGTGTGAACCAAGGCAATTACATCTAGTTGCAGTGAAGCATATTCTGAGATACTTATGTGGCACTATTGGGTATGGCTTGATATATTCTTCTGGTATGGACTTGAAGCTGCATGGATATACTGATTCTGATTGGGCAGGGTGTGTCACTGATGAGAAGAGCACCTTTGGATGTTGCTTCAGTTTGGGGTCTACGATGATATCCTGGTGTAGCAAGAAGCAGTCTTCAGTGGCACTAAGCATCGCAGAGGCCAAGTATATTGCAGCTTGTGTGGCAGCTCGAGAAGCAGTGTGGCTTCAAAAGCTCCTTGCAGGATTGTTTGGACAATCGATGGAGCCGACTGTCATTCATTGTGATAATCAAAGCCGTGTGAAGCTTTCTGTCAATCCAGTGTTTCATGAAAGAATTAAACATGTTGAGATCAAATACCACTATATCAGAGATATAGTATTGAGGAAAGCGATCCAGTTGAAGTATATCAACACTAATGAGTAGACGACAGATATTCTCACCAAGCCTCTCTCCAGGTAAAGTTTGTGTACTTTCGAGACAAGCTTGGTATGGTGGAGAATGAAGCCCTAGCTGAGAGCGAGTCTCAGTATTAGTGATCTTCTTAATGCATTTCTCTCTATGAGAGAGATTTGAGGTGCAAGCCCTTGTTAGTGCATTTCTCTCTGTGAGAGAGATTTGAGGTGAAAGCCCTTGTTTCCACCCTTTGGGAGTTGCCATGGTGGATGCCATGTGTGTGACTCCATGACATCATGTGAGAGAGTCTGTGATGATTTTTCTTGTACTTGTGCTTTTCACCCTATGGGAGAAGCCATAGTGAACATCACAATGAGGTGACGACATCACGTTGAGTGATTTCGTGATGGGAACTTGTGCACATTTACCATACATGGGAGTAGCCATGATGGTTGATATCACGATGAGGTGATATGTTCCTTTTTTTCACATATAGCCATAGTGGTTGACATCATGATGAGGTGATGTGTCTTGTACAGCTGGAAGTATTCCTCCCTAGCTAAGAGGGAGTGTAGATGTTATAGGAACTTCGAGTTCATCCTTCCAACCACAAGTCAAGACAAATTCATATAGCCTAACAACTATTCATTTATTGAGATAATTAAAGTGAAGAGGCGCTTCACTTAGGCAACAATGTAATTTCTATTTTGTCCGACCTTCCTTGTATTTGCATCTTTTATTTGTATTTATATTTTTGTATTATGGCCAACCTTGTACATGAAGAGGTGTGACCTCTCTCACATTGTGTATATATACAAGGTCATTTCCATTCATTCCATCATCAAGCAAGTTCGATTCATTCCTTCTCTCAAGTGCGAATTCTATCAAGAGAAGATTGCGAATTTCTTCAAAGGCAGATTTGAATATCAAGGAAGTGCAGATTATTATCTGTCATTGCATCTAGTGTTGGTGCTGAATATTGGCCTTGTGATTGGCCTTATTTTAAAGAGAATTGTTGCCATTGTTTTTATATATAAGAGAGATTTGTTGTTGGGTTTTTCTCCCTCAAGTGGAGGGTTTTCCCAGGGTATATGCTGTGTTATTGTGTCTGAATTTGAATTAAATTCTGTCTATCTAATTTGATCATAAAACTAACACTTGGCTTCGGTGATAACTCGAAACTCTAACTTAAAACTCTCAAAGCAATGACTTCATGAAATTGTTATGTGAAAGAAAAACCCTAGAAAAACAAGCTATTGGGGGTCCCCATTTGTAATGGGGCGATGTGTGAAAAGGTCACAACAAGTAGCAAATTTGATGGCCTCCTCATACACCAGATTCAAAGAGTAGTCTAATATCCCCCTTGGTTTTTTTTTTCATATTTTTTGACATGAAACTTCACCCATTAACGTTAGCTTAAAGGTAGATAAGCAACTGGAATGTAACCCTTCACTTTTTGATCACCCAGATCCCGGAGTGGGTAAGGTGAGAGCATATGGTGTAAGGGGATTTGATTGCATAATTGAAAATGCTGGAAGTACAAATGATATTGGTGGCAACCCAGCCAATATAGAAAAATAAATACTTTGGTGGCAAGCCGACCTCTTCCACTTTTCAGTGGGCTAGGGGAAAAGTAATTGTAAAGTAAAATGCTTAGGTGGCAAGCTAGCCTCAATGAAATTAAAGAGCAAAAATGAAAGAGCCGATCAATATTACTGAATCAACGTTACAATATTGAAATCTTTTATAATGAAATTGAGATATTCTTAGCAACTTGAAAGCCCAAATGTTAGACAGTGATCTCCATATCAAATAAAAAAATGAGCATCGAGAAAATAAGGTAAAACACTGAAAAAACCAGGTCTGATACAGAATTGGAGCGTTCTAATTTTTTGACCAGCAACACCAAAATGCTCGTATCTTTGTCAAAACACTGAGAAGACACCAAAATTCTTGTATCTTTGTCAAATCACCTCCGAATGAGCCCAAACAGAAAGTGAATGACGCCTAGAGGCTAGGTGTCCATTTTCAAGCAACACGACTCATCCAAACAACACTTACTATTTTTGCACACATCCAATGCACATACAACAAATGGTACAACCTCCTTGAGAAGGGTGACCTCAAGCAAAAATCAGATACACCTAAAATCACCAAAACAAGAGCATAGGGGCACCCAAATGCTAGTCATCCAATGAGTCAATACCCACAAAAATCGCTCCACTCCTTAGAAAGATGTAAGTCAAAACGTGCTACAACCATACTCTAAATTAGCAACATGAAAACTGAAGAAACACACTCCAAAAAGGAACAAACTGAAAGCAAACTCACTATCACTCCCAAAATTAGAAAACATCAAATGAAGCCATCACCTTTGAAGCTTAGTTGCACCCTCTGAATGAAGGAGTACCAACAATCAACTAGGAGCTATCTTGCAAGCCTGAAACTGAATAAGGCTAGGAGGTATTCCAACTTCGAATCAAGAGTTTGGATAAAATCAAGCAACACTTCATTATGAGATGAATAATGGATACCAAATGAAGAGGCAAGGCCTTGTATATATAGCTTTTCCAACCCAGAAATTTGAATTACCTTTTCCCTCCAAAAGGAATGCCTATATGAGGAGATTAAAATAATCTTTTAATTTGCAAAGTTGACTCGACTTGGGCGCCCAAATAATACTTAGCAATTTTAACTTAATCAAAACAAATATTTTTCCAAGTTGGACAACCTTATGATATAACACAAGTTAAAACAACTTAAAGTCATCAGTCTAGGCGTTGGGGACCAAAAAGCACAATATTAAAATATGACTTAAGTTGCCAACTTCCAAAACGGGCTCTAAGAAAGTTGGAGACACATTTGCATAAACTGCCCTGCCAGAAATAGACATTGAGTATTGAACTGTTGCTAGATTGCACTGCCAAAAATAACACTTACTAAAAATAGTAAGTGACTCCAAACTCCGTTAGAGCACAAATCAAGTAGCCATCGTAACTTACTAAAAATGTCCTCAAATGAAAATGCATGTCATACCATTCTAAAGTCCTTTGAAAACCCAAAAAGACCCAAAAGTCTCTCTGCAAAACTCCTTCAAACAACCCCCTAAAAACTTAGAAGGAACCTCTTAGAAAATTGGAAACCCTAATTCTGCCTCTGACTAGCCTACGAGCCTTTGAGATAGGCTAATAGTCATAAGATGGAACTACTGTTGAGAAGGGGACACTACGAGTAGTTTAACTTTTAGATCTAGAACATTTGTTGGGCAGTCAAATAAAGGAACTACGAGTCTTTCTAATTGGTGTTCGAGGTCCTTGTGAGTTTGGTCTTGATTGAGCCTTCTCTCATTCTTAGGCTTATTTTTTTCTTTCAGATCTAATTTTTTTATAAAAGAGAGGTTGACTTGAAATTCTTCTCTTTGTGCTCTACACTCTACATGGAGGGTGGCCAAATCTTCATCCTGATCTACTATTTCTCCTTTTGGTTGATCTCCCCTTTCTAAGAAAAAGTTACTTTAAGTCAATGGAAATAGAACTCAAAATTTGGAGTGCTTTAGAAAAAATATTAATTAAAAAGGGACATTACAAGTTGATTTGAAGATTTTGATTACATAAGACAATACTTCATAAATTAAACAACCAAGTGTTGTTTACAAAGCTATAAGCATCTAAATTAACATCAATCACAATGCAAAGCATGTAATTATTGGTAATATATATTCAATCAATAAAACCCATCATAGAAAACAATTCAACGAACATGACAATATTACATATGTCACATGAATTCTATGGCATTCACAAAGAGAGATTGAACAATAAACTTTTGTACAAAGTGTAACAAAATTTACTATTTTTTAGGTTTCAAATACAACAGGCTTATGCATATTTAATGTTTGAAAATATCCAGGGGTACACTAGGACGTATCCCCTAAGGTTTTGGCCCTTGTTCTTGTCCAAGGGATGTTTCGGGGACAAGGGACGACTTGAGGATGTTTCCCAAGCGTCCCCCAAAAACAATTGTAGGGGATGTCCCCAATTGGTGGGGACGACATGGGGATGACCGACCATCCCTGAGACGGTAGGGGGACGTCCAGGCATCCCTGGATCATCCCAAGGACGACTGACTGTCCCCTAATTTCCATCATGTTTTGGCAATAAAAAAATAGTCCAAAATTTTATATGTTCATTTTTTTATTCTTTCTAAGTGGACCCCACTCCCTCCCAACCCTAAAATGAAATATAAAACTTGCTTTCAAAGCCATTTGAGTTTATTTTTACATTCCAAAAAAATTGCAGCTAAGAGGAAAGTGAGCAAGAGAAAGAGGAGGGTTTGAAGGCGCTGTTGGACAACAAAAACCAACATTCAATAGCAAAAACAGAGAGCATTAAGGCAGCAATGGGAAGAGAAGTGAAAGAGGCAAGTGATTCACTTTGTCAAGAGGAATTGGCTGACCTCTAGACGACCAAAGAAAGTAGTGGTCGTGCATAGTGCTTTGTGACTCCAAAATTTTTCAGGCTCCAGAGTATCGATAGACTCCAACATTACGGTGGGATATTGATCCAGAGGACGCTGCCCAAATTGATGATGAGGAGACGCATGAGGGATTGGTTGGAGTTCCATTGGATGAGCTAGCCTCTCATACTTGTTGGTGTTTCAATTCACACCTCTAGAGTGCAAATTGGAAATGGACAACTATGCATAGTTAGACTACTCTTCAAATTTCGAGGCGAATCTCCCTCTTTGCTGATTATGCTTAAAAAGAAATAGAAAACTTATTGCCTATCTTTTTATCTCAACGGAGAGCACAAGGTTATAAAACTCTTTGCGTCGTAGTTGAGGTTTTCTTTGGTTTTGTAACTCCAACTACAACTAAGCCTAAACCAATGACACTTCTAACTTATCAAGTAAATTCAAAGCAAGAGAGTTAGAAGTAATCAGGGAATGATTGATTAACACAAAACTTAGATAAACTTGTTTCCAAAATACATTTGAAGACTCATTGTCCTTTCAGATGTAAGCTGAAATAAAGTTCATGAAAGCAAAACATAAAACATAAATATTGAAATATTTTGAGATTGTAGATCAAAGTAAGGTAGGCATAAGATTTATTTCCTCAAACTCCAACAGTAATAACACATCTGGGATAGTAGATTATAGCTACAACATGCATACAATTTATGATCAAACCAAATTACACTTGACAAAGTTGAGCATATACTAAATAACAAAGAAGCAAGCCAAAATAAGCTCAACGTTTTGTTATTACAAGCACGGTTATGAAAATAATGAGCAAGGTTGCTCTTATTTATACACAAACAAGGAGTAGGGATCCCTAAAATCTCCTTGTGTTAACAATTAGTCTTGCCAACATTCAAATTTTATTTCTAAGTCTAAACAAAAGATAACTAATAGTTAACTGATCTAACACTAAATAAAACTCCAACTATACTATAGGTAACTCCAAAGAATAGACATGCATGGAAGGAGGACGGTCAGTTAAACTTGGAAAAGGCCTCGAGTTAATTGTTGTCATCACTTGAGTTCTATTCCTAGAAATCTTTGCATGCTTCAACTGACAGTTCACTGAATGGTAACTTTGGTGGCTCTATAACTGGAGTCATGACCCTGTTTCTTCTACTGCTTTATGCTTTTGACACATTTCTTGATTTTTCTCAATGGAAGAGTATTGCATGATGAAACCGTGAAGTTTGACTGTGAACACAGATATGTTCAGACAAGTTCTACACAAAAGCTAAAAATAGCTTTGTTAAATCTTCTTCTAAAAAAGGCAGATTTTTGGAGAAAAATTCGAGATATGGGTTTTCTAGAGAATGTCATTTTGAATAGACCCAGATTGTTCGTTTTTTGAAAAACTGATTTTTTCACCAATATGCGAGAACCCCTCAAAAATAGAAGTTGTGAAGCAATTTTTTTTTGGGAAAAATTGGAGATATGGGTTTTGTAGGTGCTCGTGTGTTGAAGAGACCCAAATCGTCCATTTTTCAAAAAATTGAGATTTTCTTGAAAAAGATAAGAGATTTTGAAAAGTAGGAGCAATAGAGGTAGCAGAGTCAAATTTATCGAAAGAAATTTGAGGTTTGGGTTTTGTGGCCAATTTCGTGTTGAATAAACCCAGATTGTCAGATTTCTCAAAAAACTGATTTTTCTTGAACATGCAAGAAACCCTAGAAGCAGCAATTTTTTTTCAATCTTTGAAGAAGAATGAAAAAGAAGTTGACCCAAAATGATGAAAGCTGAAAACAATGACTTGTTTTTGAAAAAATGGTGCCCTGGAAAATGGATTATGGAAAAGTGTTCTTCTGTGCAACTTGAACTCGAATCTATGAAGAACTTCGAAATTCCCTTTGTTTGATCCTCCAAATGTTGTTGAGATGAAAATTTTGTGTTTGCTTATTGAAGCTAACCTGCAAAATAATGAAGAATTGATGCCCAAATGCTTCTAAAGTAAAGTTTGGAGGTGAAAGAAGCAGTTAACTCGCGAAAACCCTAAATCTAGGAGTCATCATGTGAAAATATCTGTTAATTCGAAGAATCCCTATAAAACAGGGCGGTCAAAGCATAAAGACATCTTTCAAAAATTTCAACCTCAAGTTGACTTGGACGCCTCCTTGAGATAAGGCATCCAACTTTGTAGTGTTAGAACATTTTTGAAGATTTTCAACCTTTCCTTGATGAAACGCCTTCATTTGATTTTTGATTCTGGACGTCTGATAGATCATGTGAACTGGCTGACAGACTCGTTGTAGAGCATGATCAAAACTGAGCAGGATCTCCTAGAAGATGCAAACTCTAAAAACCACATTTTCCCCATTGAAAGCTTGGGCACCCCTAGCTTGGAGGGGCACTTTTCTTCACCAGAGAGCCATTTATGACGTTTTTTCTATTTTCAAAGTTTTCTGATCTTTGGATGAATTTTCTGCTTGATTCGTAATTTCAGCTGTTCAGGAGATCTGGTGAATTGGATGTTGGATTCGTTGGAAAGCCTAAAGAAATATGAGATGAACTTCTTAGAGGTTACAAACCCCCAAAATTGCATTTGGTTGCATGAAATCCTGGGCGCCCTTGGTCTGTAGAGGCACTTTTCTGCTCATGACTTAAACATTTTTGATGTTTGTTCGATCTTCGATTTCTGGCGTTTGGCAGGTCCTCTGAGCTGGCAAATGGATTTGTTGTAGGGCTGGACTAAATCCGGGATGAATCTCTTGGAAGTGCTAACCCTAAAAATTGGTTTTGAATGCCTTAATTTCTATGAGCCCCTGGCGTGCAGGGGTTCTTTTCTTTGCTAGAGTTAGCCATTTTTTGATGATTCTTGTGATTTGCAATTTGCCCCTTTGATGAGACATTTCTACTTGATCTGCAATTCCAGGCGTTTGATGGATCCGTTGAATTGGCTGATAGATTCATCAAGGAAAGCCTAAAGAATTATGAGAAGAGTAACTTGTTTTGCAAGCCTTAATAGTAACTTTTGATGGCTCTAAATCTTGGGCACCCTGGCTTGCAGGGGAACTTTTATCCACCAAAGTTAGTTTTTAAATTGAATTTCTTCATTTTCCATTGGATCTTTGTTTTTGGGCATTTTACAGATCCTGCGACCTAGATGCTAGATGCATTGGAAAGCCTGTATAATTCTTAAGGGGACCCCCAAAACTGCACACCCTAACAATTGTATTTGACCCCTTGAAATCATGCCCCCTGGCTTGCAGGGGCGCTTTTGTGCTCCAGTGTTAGAAAATTTTCAATGATTCTCAACCTCCTCGCGCCTCGTGTTTACCATCTTGCCGATTGCATTGACTGCATTGAGCGCCTTTCCTAACAACGATTGGGTTGATTGTGTTGCGTGCGTGACAAACAGAAACTGAAAATATTCTAAGGCATTGAAGCCTGAGCGCCTTCCTTGAGATAAGGTGTCCATCTTCAGTTTTAGGATAATTTTTTGCAATTTTCAACTTTTTGAATTCCCCTCCTCCATTCACCGTTTTTCAAACAACTTTTTCCATAGATCATTCTATGCAGTGTTTGAGACATAGATTCTGACACCTAGTATCTAGCCATCCTCCATTGATGACCTTAGAGGTCCTAACTTTTCATCTGAAAAAGCGAAACAGACTCACCAAAGAAAACCTGGCTTTTTGATGATTTTGACTAGACCAATGTGATCGTGACGGAGAATCAACCAATCAAAACCAATTTTAGCCATTTTTGCAAAGATTATATTTTTAGGGTTTTTTTCTAAAAATAGGGCCTGAAACCCTAATTTCAAAATTTTCCAAAATTTTGCGAGCATCCTTTTGACAATAAACCTAAAAACACCCTATGGTCTATTTATTTTTCATAAATTTCTAAGAATAAAAAATTGCTATTTTTAGAAATTGACCTTCTGACTTTTGACAACCATTTTACAAGATTTTTACCATTTTTACCAAAATGCCTTAATGAAGCAAAATTTTTAATTTTGGGTACAACAATACTTAGTGGCAGTGACTCAGACTCTGAGTCTGATTTTGATGCAATGTTAGCAGATGCTGATTAGAGGCAACCATCATACTTTCTATTACTATGATTTTGACATTTGTGTTTTTGTTATTTTGACATTTGTAGTGCAAACTTGTAGCCTTTGGGCATTTTATTTTTAAAATTTTATATCATATGCACATTGACTATTTGACATGAATTATGGAAGCAATTAAATAGCTATAGTACTATTAATTTGTTCGACTATCATCTTTCATGTGAACTCTATTGTTGTGTTTTACTAAGTACTTTTGATTCTATAATGTATATGTCAATATGATTACATTTGCAACTTTATCAATATTCATTGTTATCGAAGCCATTGCCTTAAAACATTTTTATTTTTATTTCTATTTTTTTATTTTATTTACATTCTTAACTTTTATTACTCTTTATTATTCTAAAAATGGATTATTAGTGATTTTAAGCCAATTTGACTTGTCTATGTGCCAATTTAAGTGAACCGGTTTTTTGAGGACTATCTTTGACACTTTAATTTTTTAAAAAAAAACGTTAATTAGTCATTTTGAGGACATTTTTAGCATTTTTGATGTTTTTCCAGAAGCGTGTTTCTATGACCATTTATCTTCTATTTTTCAACTTCACATTGCTCTTCTACTTGATGCATTAATAGAGCATTTTTGACACTTTGAACACAAACACCTCTTTTCAAAATTTGATCATACTAGTAGGTTTGGAAAAAAAAACTTATATTTGATGATTGAAGAAGATTTTGAGATTTTCATATGATTTGACTTTTAAAAACTTAAATTTCTCTTTTTTTCTTTATGCTCAATTTATACTTGCATTATGATGATAATGAAAAGATTTCACAACATTTATTTGACTTAAAACATCTCTGAATCACAAAATAAAGATCAATAACATCCCAAAATACTAAAAGATTAAATAATACAACAATAAGAATAAATAAAAACATTTCAATAGAGGTACAACAAACACTTAAGAGTTTCCACATGTCACTTATCATCCACACCCCAATCATCTGCTTAACTAAAAGATTAAAAAGATAGTCTAAGTTTATTGTCTTTGTCAACTTATTATTTTCTTAGTTTGTTGTAATATGCAATGCAACCTTGATATTTTTTATTGATGTATATATTAATCACACTGTGCTTAGTAGAAGATGAATTTTATTCAACTAGATTGTCTACCATAACTTGTAAGCCACATGTATACTATATAATCTTTCTTTGATTTTTAAAGGAGCACTAATTTGCTATTGTTTGTGCAGGAGCAATTGAAGAATCAAGCTTAAATTTGAATGGCTAAAGTATAATCTCAAGTATTTATTAAGTTACGACCAATATCAACGCAATTTGCAACTTTTTGTGACTTTGCTTAATAAATTCAATATAAATAGCTTAATTTGTAGATCTAGTTGCTAGCTTCTTATATTATAAGTAAGAGTTATGTGTAATATATGGCCTATTCTACTCAAAAGTGGACTCGAGGTTACAATTTATAACCTCATCAGATATGTATATCTATTTTAGATTGACAATCTTATGTGTTTAATATGATCATTTAAGTTTTAGTAAAATACATAACATTTTTAGATACAATTATCATTTTGAGAATGTTAACAAACTTGATTTGCCTCTTATGATACATTTGGTCAAATACATCTAATGTGCCTTGTTGGCTCTATATATATTACTATTATTGAGCATGAATGGACAATAGATCCTCTATAACAATAATGATTTTTTAAATCAATTTCATACATTTTAAGAAACTTCTTTCTATTTAGAAGTGTTAGTTTCATAACTTAATCAAATAATAGTAATGGTAACATCTTTGTGCCACAATCTTGCATTCTTGTTTTAAATAGGATAAGCTCCCAATATCACGATGTATCCCTAAACCCAGACTTATTCTCCAAGGGTTCATTAAAAATGGCCCCACCTCCATATCCCCTTTTTGAGAATCAAAACCTTTGTAGTTTGCATCAAATATGAGTAGAAGACTTCATCTTTGAAAGTAGGATTGACATAGGATGATTAGATAATTATCATATATGTTGGCATTATTTTATGTAACATTTCTCATTGTCACCCAATTACTGACAATTAATAACATCACCAAAATTATTTTAAGCACAAAAAATGCTCTTCTTTAGTGGACATAGGCCTCCGCGTTGGAAAACCTTACCAGCCTAAAACGCTCCAAAATGGAAGCAATAAACACTGACAAAGGTGGCCACTTTTTTTCACTCCAACGGGCTTCTAGTCTTCTCTGCATGGTGACCAGACTAACATAAGAATCCATTGCTTGGCCCCATTGTAATGTGGCTGCATCTTTGCTGGCTCTGCTAAATTACCTAAAAGGGCCACAAAATTCTGAGCTTAGTTTATTTTTTCTTCTTCTGCCACCTTCACTTCCACTCACTCTTTGAAAACTCCCCACTCCTATCGCATCTTCTTCCCTTCTCAACCATGACCCGACCCTTACTGCATTACCCCTGTTATGTCCATCGCCCTCTCAGACTTCCTTTAAATTAAGTGTCATACAGACAAAGTAGGATTCCCCAAAACTCTGTTGAGCGTAGCCTCTTCAAGCTAAAATCCCTCCTTTAATGGAGCTTAATCTTTGCCCCATGTATGGCCACTCAAACGGGAGTCCCAAACTAAACATCTTTGTGTAGTTACCAAAATCCTTCTATTTGCTAGCGCAACAATGGTCGTTGTGAAGACATTCACATTCTTGCAGTTCTTAGTAGAGGTGATCAACCTGCAATGGGAGTTTTATGGGGGTTGGAAGCTTGGTTGGCTTGAGAAGTAGTGCACTATAAGGGGGAGTCCGTGCGACCAAGCTTCTGGATTCACATGCTAAGAATACGTGTAGTTGGGGAAACCCACGTGGAATCTAGCAAATATTGTCCTTGCCAAACCTAGGGATGTGCTTGTCTTCTTTGTGATTGTTCACACACTCAAAATATTGTGCTTGCCAAGTGTTTTTTGGACATTGAACAAAAAAAACATCACATACAGATCTGGAAGCAAACATCCAAGTTGAGACAACTTGAAGATTCGGTCAAACTTGCAAACAAAACTAGGTGTTCATTTTTCCTGCAACGCATTTGCTGTCTTGCACAACGAATTTGCTTTGTTGAACCGCATTCGCTATCCTGCGCAACACATTCGCTCTACTAAACTGCATTTGTTGTCCCGTGCAACGCAATCGCCCTACTAAGCCGCATTTGTCATTTCTAGTGATGCATCTGCAAAATCTGAAGCGCATTTTCTTTCCTGAACGTCGTAATTGCCCCACTAAGTCACATTTGTCATCTGGAAAGCCACATTTGCTGTAATTGAACCACATTTGCCAAACTGAGATGCATTCAAGACCTGAAATGACACATTTGTTTGACAAAAACAGAAACCTGTCTCAGACCAAAAACTGAAGTCAAATATGTCCATACAGTCCATAAGCATCTTTTTCCAGAAGATTTTATCAAAAACCAAATCAGAAATTGCTCAAATCTTCCATTTCTTAGATTCTTTAGCTTGCATTTTTACCATAGGTTCATACCTTTGCAAATCTTAGTGGCATCCTTTAGGTCCATTACTCTCATTTCCAGTCATAAATTAGTCATTAAGCCCTTATTTCATTTGCAGATTTTGGATTAGGAAAACCTCATCATACTTTGCAAAATTTGTCTTCAAAAGTAGGTTATCATTGAACTTAGTCATCATTATCTCCTTTAGTCATTTTCATTTTGTGAGATCTTTCCAACTCATAAGTCAAGTCAAGAAATCTCACCTTGTCATCTCGTCATTGTCATTTAGTCCTTCAAACAAGTCCTTTGATAATCCAAAATTGAGACATAGGTCAAGCTTAGGGTGTTGGGTAACCTTCTTCCAAACATTTAGACCTTTGCATACATAAGAACATTCAAGTCATCTTAGTCCTCATATTGCATTCCTTATTGTCAAAATTCCGAAAAACATAACTTGCATTTTCATCCCTTATTTGAAAAATCCAAAAATATTGTCATCTTAAGTCCTTATTTGACTTTTAGGTCTTGCATTTGTCATTTCCTTAGTCAAAATTTTCATACTAGTCCTCATTGTCACTTTGACCTTTGACATCTTGCCTTGACAACCTTGCATTAGTCATTTCCCTTAGACAAACGTCATTGTCACCTTGCATTGTCATACCTTATTATAAAAAATCCAAAAAACATAGTGTCATTTGGTGTCATTTTCATCCTTTTTTGAGCAATCCTTTACATGGTTGAGACTAGGCTTCAAAGAAAGAGAAGACAAATGGCTAACTTTGGACAAGACAACAACAGTTACCTCTTTTCCAATGACATGAATCAAAACATAAATCAAGACACAACCTTTGTCAATCCTTTCAGCAACATGAACATGCCATCTTCATCACAACATCCTTTTGAACCATTCATACGTAGGGATGAACATAGAAATATATTTGAGGAAGACATAGAAGCTGCAACACAAAATCCTGAAGTGGCCTCCTTTGTGGAAAGCATAGTTTTACATGATAGAGACAAATTTTTAGCTATACTTTTACATTAAGGAGCCAAATTACCACAAGGATTTGACATTAACAAATTAAGAACATATACTTCCAATCCTGATGCCAACAACAACATAAACAATGCCTCCAATGCTAGTCAATCTCAATATGATGCCAACAATAACATTGGTACCACACTACAAATTGCCACAAGCATTATTAATGCCACCAACATTGACACCTCCAATCAAAACAATTCCAATACAATCAATGCGACATCCTTTGGAGGGACGCCAACCATGTCACAATCAATGCAAACAATATCAACTATATCGTCACAATCGGTTGGAGCTACGTTTGGATCCTCATCAATGGGGGAAAGCTCTTCAAATCCTATATTTGGAGCTTCATCTAGTGCCATTGGTGCATCCTCATCAAAACCTTTCATTGGTACCTCATTCAATCCCTTGGGAGGAAATAAACAATGTATCTTTATTTGAGGACCACAACCAAATGTTAACACGTCATCGCAACTCAACACCAATACTTCCCAAGGACAAAATACAAACATTTGTCATGGAAAATTCCAACCATTTGGACAAGGAAATCAAATTACACAACACATGGCATCATTTGGACATCAAAATAGTCATAGTCAACATATTCCCTTAATTTTGACTCAAATGGATGGAGGGCATATTCTGACATATGCATCACATATTCACACCCAACAATAGATCCCTAGTCAAAACCTCCAGTACCAACAACATGTCCCCAATCAAAATTTCAATACCAACAACACATACCACAAAAAAACACCAACATATTTTCACAGCAAATGGGGACCCATGACATACTTATCACCCCTATGTGTGATGTGAAAAACAATCCTATAATTGATGCCTTGACAACCCAAGTGCCTCACTTACAAAAGACCATAGAGAACATGCAAATGTCCGACAAGAAGTCGCATGTCTCATATGACCTATGTTTATATCCTTTTGACACAAATCTATACATGCCACCATTCCCTCCTGGCTATGTGGCACCCAACTTCACCAAGTACAAGGGCAAGACGAATCCTATTGAACATATTCAAGAGTTCATAACCAATTGCATGGACATTCCCTATGAATGCACTTACTTGATGAGACTTTTCTCTAAGAGTCTTACAGGGCCTGCACTTGAATGGTTTTCCACTCTAAAAGGGATAAAAACATGGGATGAACTTAAAGACAGATTCATAAAGAATTACGCATATAACATTGACATGGACACCTCCATCACTAGCTTATGCACTCTTACACAAGAAGATGTTGGTGAAACTTTTATCCCATTCTTCCAAAAATGGACAAGTCTTGCAAGTCATTGCCATATTGACATACCTGAGAAAGAAAAAGGTCGATATGTTTGTTCAAACACTCCTAGGCCCACTAAAATATGGATTGCAAGTCCATTGTTGCTCAACCTTCACAGACCTAGTCGAAAAGGGTGTTCAAGTTGAGAAAGCTCTCATTGCTAAAGGAGAATTGGAATATGGTCCTAAAGACACAAACACAAACCCACCTACAGAAAAAAAACAAGTATTGGGTCAAAAATAAACATGTCACCAATGACGACGTTGTTGATGCCAAGGTAGTGAACACAATAGGTACAGTGCTTACCCTTAAAGGAGCTCAACCGCAAAACAAACTGACAACAACACTGACACCCCCTGTCAATGCCACTTCAAATAATCAAAATAGTCAAAACAATCAAAGTCAAGGACAACCCTGCTAGACAAGACAATTCCTGAAAAGACGCACATATACTGCCTTGGGAGAACCTATTAAGGATATCCTTAAGAATCTCCTTCAAAATGGTCTCATCACATTAGAGGACCCTAAGCCAGATGACCCAAAACAGTTTAAACCCTCATGGTGGGATGATAACGCTTTATGTGATTACCATCGGGCTAAAGGGCATAAAACATATTCTTGTCGACAGCTAAGGAACATCGTCCAAGACCTCATTGAAAATTGTAGAATTGAATTAGGTGGACCACAATTTGCATCAAATGTAGAACATATTATTCATAAGAACCCACTGGAAGACCATGGTTCAAATAATCCCTCCACGTTAGGTCCTAAGACAAACAATAATCGTGCCAACTATGCATGCACTGCATTTGACTATTCTGGAGGAATTGTTATAAATGTGTCTGAGCTACCGATGAATATGTCAATACCATCACAGTCAAAAGAGCACCCAAATGTAACGCTACTACCCGAAGTGGCAAAGTCACCATAGCTGGTCCTCCACGATAGCCAAAAATTACAATACCTGGTCCATCCAAAAAAATTCACCCACATTACCAATATAGATATATGGAAAAGGCTATGACATAATGAAAGCAAATGGCTACGATGGAATTAGTGGCCTTGGTAGGAACACGACTAGAGTGCATGAACCCATAATGCCTCTTCAAAGACCAAAACTTCTTGGGGTATGGATTGCGCGACAATGATGATCGATGTACCAATGTGCTTTCGAGTGAGAGTGTGAATGCTTTAGAAAGTGTCGAGAACATTGAGGAATGCTTTACCGAAACCAACTCCTATAAGTGGGAATTTGGCTTTGAATGATGCCTTAGTGACTATTGCCTTGGTGAATTATTCCTTGAACTTGGAGAGCCTACCTTTGAAGAACAATTTCGACAAATGTTTAAACTTGACTCAATACAAAAAACTAATGACCATGACGCCTTAGAGGGAAGAATAGATTGGGGTAGATTCTTTTTCCTGCCAAACAATAACAAACCTGAATCATCTTCCAGTCCTATTGGCCATAACCCCGACATAACTAATAATAATGACCATCATTCTGATTCGTCTGAATTGCCACATGCCACTACTGACCCCAATGATAGTCCTTCTGTCCGTTATTTTGACAATGAGTATGAATCAAGTGAAGGAGAATATTGGATATAATCCGACTGGGAATTAGATTATGACAACTACATTTTCAATGTCTCTGAATATGTTTGCATGCTTTCTATTTCCTTTCCCCAATTCACCAATAATGATGATGGAATTTTCTTAATCTACTTGCAATTAATTGATCAGGATCAACAAGGCCCACCAGTCATGGACATATTTAAGAATGATGAGGTCATTGTAGAATTCATGGGACTCTACGAAGGTATACCAAATAGTGATCACAAGGTTTGATTCTCCATTGACCTAGATTGTGCAACTTACTTAAGGGAGATTGCTCTGTTCTCTAGTCACAAAATGAAAAATAAAAGTAAAAAAAATGACATGTCTTTAGGTGAAAACTAAAAGGCACCTTTTGACGATAAAATAGTAAAAATAAAGGACATATTTGGGGGTGAAAACCTCTCTGAGGCGCCCAAAGATGGGGGACTGGAATTTCTTCCCGTGACTCAAGAAAAATTGGCAATGCTAATAGAGGACACCATAGAAGTCAACATATTCACCATAGAAGATCCTAAAACAATCCTCTTTGCGGCATCCTTGACTGAAGAAGAGAAACCTACATTCCACAAATTCTTTGCAGAGTGTAAGATTAATTTTGCATGGTCATATGCTGATATTCCTGGGTTGGATCTAGAACTAGTCTTACATCATTTTCCACTACTTCCAGATGCCAAACTAGTGAAACAAAAGCTATGAAAAATGCATCCACAGATTACCCTATGAGTCAAAGTAGAACTTAAGAAACTACTGGATGTGGGATTCATATGGTCTATCGACTATGCTGAATGGATATCCAATTTGGTACCGATCAAAAAGCCAACTGATCAGATCTGCGTTTGCATAGATTTTAGAGACTTGAATAAAGCATTTCCAAAGGATGACTTCCTGCTGCCAAACATAGACATCATAGTTGACCTCACAACAGGATATGAGATGCTGTCCCTCATGGATGGTTTCTCAGGTTACAATCAAATTCATATCGCCCCTAAAGATTAGCATAAATCAACGTTCATATGTCCTTGGGGTACATATTGTTGGAATGTCATTCCCTTCGGTCTTAAGAATGTAGGCGCCACGTATCAGAGAGCCATGATGACAACATTTCATGACATGATGCACAAGATAATGGAGGATTATGTGGATGAACTTTTGGTTAAATCTTTGACACAGAAAGATCATTTGAATGTACTAGACAAAATCTTCAAGAGACTCGAAGAGTACAAAGTCTGCTTGAACCCCAAGAAACGTGTCTTTGGCATAACATCAGGAAATCTTTTGGGATACATAGTTTCTCAAAGAGGCATTGAAGTTGATCCTACTAAAGTGAAAGCCATATTAGAGATGCCTCCTCCAAAAGGAATAAGTGAACTTAGGACATTGCAGGGTAGGTTATAATCTATCCGATGCTTCATATCATAATTGGCCGAAAAATGTCAACCATTTCAATATCCCCTATGCAAGGGTATCCCCTTTGTGTGGATAGATAAATTCCAAGAAACCTTTCAACAAATAAAAGATTACCTATTGTCACGACCAGTCCTCATGCCTCCCATCCAAGGAAAGACATTGATTCTGTATATCTCTACCACTACTTCAGCATTGGGGGAATTACTGGCACAAAATGACCACGATGAGAAGGAAAGGGCCATATACTACATTAGTCAAACACTGGTCAGATATGAGCTAAATTACACAACCATTGAACATGCTTGCCTAGCAATTGTATTCACTACCCATAAGCTAAGACACTACATGTTAAATCACAAGACACAAATGGTCACAAAGATTGATCCATTGAAATATCTCTTGAGTCGAGCATCATTAACAGGACGTTTGGTGAAATGGGTCATGTTCTTGAGTGAGTATGATATTCAATATGTGGAACATAAAGCCATAAAGGGGCAAGTGATAGCAGACCAACTGGCAGATGCACCTGTACAAAGTGATCACCCAATATTGGTAGACTTTCTAGATGAGTTCATATTCCATACAAAACCTAAGTCACCTTGGAACCTATACTTTGATGGGTCTCATACTAGTCATGGCTCAGGGGCAGGAGTATTGTTTATCACACCACAAGGAGACTCTATCCCAAAGACATTCCGCATTGCTTTCCCATGTACGAATAATGTTGCGAAATATGAGGCACTTGTTACAGGACTAAGAATGGCCATCAAATGGAAAATCAAAACACTTCATGTTTATGGAGATTCTTAGTTGGTCATCAACCAAGTCAATGGCGACTATTAACCCAAAGATGAGAAAGTAAAGCCCTACAAAAGAATGGTTGATAGCTTTTAGACATACTTTAATATGCTAACTTTCAAACAAGCTCCAAGAGCACATAATAAAGCAGCATACACAATGGCAACAATTGGCTCTCTCTTGGACATTCTGAGTAATGTGTCTCAATTTTATTTCTTGGTGGAACAACTCTTGGTCCCTGTGCATGGTGTTCCAGAATCATAAATAGTTTGTGAGTTGGTTGGTCCCCATTCTCCATGGTATCAAGACATTTATGACTATCTCAATTCCCAAGCCCTACCCCCAAACCTCTCCAACAAGATTCAACGAAAATCCTTTATCCGAAAAGCCACCCGATACACCATTATTAGTGACACCCTCTACCGTCGTAGCTTTGACAACACCCTCTTCGATGTCTCGATACTAATGAAGCATGAACAACCTTACAAGAAGTACATGAGGGTATATGCGGGTCTCATTCGAGTGGTCCTACCCTAGCCAAGAAGATAAGGAGATGGGTATTATTGGCCGGCCATAGAAAAAGATGCACTCGAATTTGTCAGGACATGCTGTCAATGTCAGATGCATAGTGACTTAATTCATGCACCGACACAAGAACTTCGACCGTTTACTTCTCCTTGGCCCTTCACACAATGGGGACTCAACCTCATGGTCAAGATCCATCCTATCTCATCCAATGGCCACAAATTCATCATCACTGCCATTGAGTATTTTACTAAGTGGATCGAAGCCATTCCCCTTACATACATAACTAGAATATTTTTTCCGAATTCATTCTCAACTAAATCATTTTCCAGTATGGTATCCCTCAGTTCATCATCACAGACAATAGACATCCATTCAAAAATTAAGACATTTGTGAGTTATTTGAGCGATTCCATATCCAACATCATTTCTCTATGCCATATTACCCACAAGGAAATAGTCAAGCTGAGGCATCCAATAAAACCATCCTATAAATCCTTAAGAAGACAATCAATGACACTGTTCATGACTAACACATCCAACTCAACCCTACTTTGTGGGCTTACTGTACTAGCATCTGCACACCCACAGATGCTACTCCATTTTACTTAGTGTTCGGATCTAAAGCCATTCTTCCCATCGAGGTCAAAATTCCTTCTCTACTAATCTCCCTGAAAGGTCTGATTGATGACGAGGAGTATAAATAGTTATGACTACATGAATTAGAGATGTTAGAGGAACACAAACTTAACGCCTTGAACCATTTGTAAGCATATCAAAACTGACTGTCATAGCTATAATAAGAGTCATGGTCAAAAAATTTGACATTGGCGACTTGGTCCTTATGCAGACTCTAAAGAATCATGCCGACAAAGAAAAACTTGGAAAGTTGAAACCAAATTGGCTAGGTCCTTACATCATCATATCCTCTTTTGGTTTTGGGGCATATCAGCTAGCTACTCTAGATGGTGAACAATTGACATAACCTATCAACAGTCTACATCTTCAAAAGTTCTATGCATAACATCAAAAGCTTGGCTGACGGCCTTAAAAAAGAAAAAATATAGTAAAGAGAAATAATTCGTCCAATAGTGAAAACTTGGAAAACAAGCACTTTGGATAAGTACCATGGTGAAAACTTGGCAAACATGTGCCATGTGTAGTCAGTCATTACTTGGCCATCTACTGTCACTCTATCTACCTTAGTCCATAATAAACACTCACCTTTCCAACATCACTTTGCCACCTGTCACCAAATCCTCGTTATTTTCTCCCATGACCGATAACAATTGACATCAAGCCCTGTATATCACCCATTCATCACCTGTGCGTGTCCTTTCTGCATCCATCTAGTTGGCTAGTCTTGGACTTGACTAGGGGCAACTCTTTATTACCTGATTGCAGTGGGTATCACATAGGGTCCTGTCACTCAAAAAATGTCTTGAAAAAAGACAAAAAAAATTGAAAAATGTCCTGAAAAAAGACAAAAATTGAAAAATGTCTTGAAAAAAAACCAAAAAAATTGAAAAATGTCCTAAAAAAAGAAAAAAAGAAAAAATAATGTCCTAAAAAAAGACCTAAAAATCGAAAAACAACTTGAAGAAAGGACAAAAATAGGGTCACTTCTTGACAAGTTCGTCGAGTCAGTCAGTCTTAGTCATTTGTCCGAACTACGTTGTCTCTGCGCATTTGCTACATAGGCAAGGCTCATCTTTGAGCCCTCGAGACATGAGGTCAGTCCTTTTAGGTTTATCAAAATAAAATCATGATTCAATCTTTGGTCATCAAGACAAATTCATTGGTCATGTCGAACTACAAGGTCTTTGAGTGTATGATGTAGGCAAGGCCATTAATCGATGAGCCCCCAAGGCTGCACTAGGTCAGTCCATTAGGGTTCATGACACTGCATTGGCACACACGTCAAAAGTCTTCAAGGCAAACAAGTCATCTCAAAACAAGCAAACTATTGCAACCAACTCTGGCAATTCTTCAATAAACACGCCAAACACATTAGCATGTCAACATTGACATGTAGTCAACAACAGTCAAACATGACACCTTTGACATTCAACACTTTGACATTGTCAAACATGACATCCTTGACATTCAAAAAATTTGGCACCTTTTGGAATTCGACATCGTCAAACTTGACATCTTGACATTAAAACACCTGGCATTCAAACACACATGGAAAACACTTGGCAATTGTCTTTGGCTCTTTCATCATGCTACTAGTTTCTCAACGATGTCCTGACAACAAGATTTAGAGAAGTAGTGACGTACCATGATGATTGTCTTGTCTTGTATTTTTGGAAGTCATGTTGCTAGTTCCTCGAGGATGTCCTACTAACATGATTTAGAGGAGCAACGATGTTTCATGACTTGTCTTTCTTGTCTTTTTATGCTTATGGTTAGTTATGACGAAATGACTGGGGCAATTGCACTGTTAGTATGAGTCATGATCATCCTTCTCTGTGACTACTTGTCTCATGTGATGGTACGACCTTGCACACCTTGAACTATGTCATATCATGGTGTTTGTTGGCCACTACAATAATCCACCTAATGATGATTAAGAGCAATAATTATTAAATCCCTATAGTAATATGTTGAAGGATTTGGTCTCCACGCTAACATTCATCTCCTTCTGTCTTGTCATCCTGTCTCGTCCATCTTATGATGATATCTTGTGACATAAAAAAACATAAGTGCATACATGATCATATAAGCATTGCATTAGGTCCATATGTATATCATCTATATCATCAAAACCATATACATTGCATCACATATGCATCATACATATATAGTCATGCATTAACATAATCATAAACATGCCATCCACTCAAATAAATACATTATGCATATCATCATCATTCATGACATAGCATCATCATGACATATAAATAAACATCACATCACCATGGCACCACATCATAAATAACCATCATAAAGGCATACATTACATGGCATATGAATAACATCATCATAGGAATCATAAATGCATAATTCACATAGGCATCACATGGTAATCATATCTACATCATCATAATAATCATCACATAAATATACATCATAATGCATAAATCACATCACATCACATAACACATATAGGCCGCATCAAAACTACATCATATATATATCACCTCAAAAACAATGTCACAGGATAGAGTCACGAGATGTCCCAAAAATAAGAGCTCGTATGCTCAATGATCAAAATATAAATGTCATAACATAAGTGTTTGAAATGTCCTAATCCAAGATAATAATATGGCTATGTCGAGCTCTCCTCATCCCCTCGAGGATAAGATCTAGGGGATCGATGCTCTGTCAAGGGAACATATGCCATCATAGTCACTATAACATGTGCCTAGGAAGTTGAAGCATCTGTCACTATGGCCTGTATCTATGAAGCTGATGGAGCAGAGAATAATGGCATCATCTCTATAGTAACATGGAGTTACACAGACATTGCAACTAATGGATCTATCACTGGAGGCTGACTATGCGATGACCTGTGCTTTGATCTAGACAACTTGTGGCTATGGCTTGATCTGTGACTCAAGGTATGTCTGTGGGAATGGTTGGACCTGTGCCCTAATGAATGGCCTAAGGAGGTAGATCCCCCTGCACTGGTTTGACTCCTGCTGTTATTGCCAATCCTTGACCTACTACCACTACCTATCCTCATTTGTGATCATGTCAAAGTGGGATCTCGCCTCCCAGGTGGCACCACGTGCTCATATAATAACCTGTACGGTCCTAGACGGGCACTAACTCTGGAAAAATCTTGCACCATATCCCCTAATGGTCCTGAGTATAACTGGGAAAACTCCATGCACCACTAAGTTGACTCCTACTGGCGGATCACTGCCTGATCCCACTCTACTCTAACCACCTCTAACTCTTCCTATAAGGCCCTGACCTACACTATGCTCTCATCTAACCTCCTTTGTAGGTTTGCCACTCGCTGATCGGTAGTCACATCATGTGGTAGTGGTGATCCTGAAGGTACATCCTTTTCCCCCTCTACCATCCTCCACCTCAGTAGCTTCTCTGCCTCATCTATAACATCATCATCATCCCCGACATCGTCCTCCTCTCCTTTGACTCCCTCATCCCTCGACATCTCAACCTCCATCTCCACCTCCTGCCAAACCTCTTTTCTGGCCTCCTCCTCCACCACATGGTCCTCATGTCTCTCCTCCTCTACCACATGCTCCTCATGTCTCTCCTCCTCCTACCTCGACTCCTTCTCTCTCTCCCCCTCCTCAACCACCTCAAGGATCGGTACCAAGGGAACTCAGTCTACCCGTTGTCTCACCCTCCTGGCATGTTTCCTTCCATCTCCTCCTCTCCTCCTCTTGCCATCTCCCCATCATCTCCATTGTCCCCATCTCTCCCTCCACCCCTTCCTCCATATGTCCCTCAGCCTCAGCCTCTCCCCCTATCTCTGTCTCTGCCTCCCTGACCACCTCGTTGCACACGTGGTATGATTGATCTCCTGTCAATGGGTGTCGATCCATCTAGATTTGTCAAAGGGACTGGGCCATAAGTTTGCCACTATAAATCATAATTGTTAGTGGTCCTTGGATCTACAACCCCTCCCCTCCATCCCCACTATTGTACTACTAGCCCATCAATTTGTTGCTCGGTGAATGACACTGATATCGGCAGACCCCATCTAGACTCTTGGGATGACGTGGCATACTCTGTGGTACCCATCAAAACACCTTGTTGTTCATCGAACTATTGCAAAAATCTTTGTGATAGGTACATCTCAATAATTAGCTGACTCTACACAGTCTGGCCAATCAAGTATCTGAATTTCTTGCAAAAACTGAGGTGATTGGCCTCATCCTTCCATTCTTCACAGTCCCTGTATGACCTCTAGATAAAGGATATCATGGTATCAATCTGATGATGCCACCAACCTGTTTCACCAATTCGAGTTTGCTATAAAGCACCCACATAATAATATACATATGGCATGCCATCTACCAGCTGTGGTCTCTAGATTGGCGGACGAAAGACAACATCATGCTCCCACACCCAGATCATGAGTGTCATCCCGCTGCCAATACTCTGCGCTCTGCTATAGGCCACCTCATGTAGCTGATGGTACAACATACCCAATAGGAAAGGTACCCAGGCATACATGGTCCTGTCCTGTTTCATCCTGACAAGCACATCACCCCAACCAATAGGAAATGTGTGTCCTCAACGGTCAAGAATCAATACTCCTCCAATCAGTGTCACTAATAGGGCATCGAATCTCCCATAATGCTCCACCATGAACTCTTAGCGGATCTCATATCACTTAATCCCCAACCCTGCACCCTGATCATGATAATAGGTAGTGAATGTCTAATACCCATGCTGTGGGTCATATTCTATCTGCTTTCTTCAGATCGGCAGCCAAAGGATCCAATACATGTCCTCAAGGGTAATTGTAGCCTCCCCTATCGGCAAGTGGAAGGAGTAGGTCTCAGAATTCCACCTCTCACAAAGCATAGTCAAAAGTCCCCTATTTTCCCGGATAATGGGCATATAGGTGACATAGTAGAGTCCCATTCACATTAGTCACTGTCCCTCCCTCTCCTGCAACTAGTCTCAAAATTTATAAGTAGATGGCCTTCTCTCGTGTGTATAAATCAGGGCTAACTATCTCTACACATGGAAAAACATGCATCATCACCTTATAGAAAATCATCATTATCGTTTATCTAGCTCAAAAAGCATTTCAAAATTTGAAGTTAAGCAAAGTCAGCCTCAGTCAAAGTCAAAGTCAAATGCGTTGTGTTGACTTGATTTGCATCACAATAAGGCATTTGCGTCACTCCGTACTTCAATTGCGTCTCAATCTGACAATTGTGTCATTCCAGCCCACGATTGCGTCATAGTAGAGCACTTGCATTGCGATTTTTGGAACATGCATCACTTTTTTCATATGTGTCACTTGAATTCACGAATGTGTCACAACTTATTGAATGCGACATTACATCCCTAGTTTGCAGTGCAATTTTTCAAATGCATCACGATTTATCGCAAATGCGTAACACTAAATTGTCCTAACCTAATGACCATTTGCATTTGCATCACAACACATCAAATGTGTCAAACAAAAACTTGAATGCAAGTTACGTGTACACATATGCATCACAACACATTTGTTATTTGACCTAAAACCCTAAAAATGGCATGAAAAATGATGAAATGATAAAGAAAGTTAGGGGTACATACCACTGGCTTTGAGTTCTCTGGCCGTTTATAGGTTTGCACGATCTCCCTGCAGTGCTCGATCACTGGAATCACCATCTTCATCAAAGTTCTCCTCACTTTGAATTCTCAAATTTACTAAGGTTAAAGGTGAAAATGAATTGACTTTTACCCCATTTTCAATGTATTTATAGGCTCAAAATGGCATTTGTCAAACCTTTTATTACTAGAGGCTCTTTTGACCAACTTTGGCCGCCCTTTTTTGGTTGACTTAAACTCCTCGAAACTCAAAACCGTCTGTGCCATTGTCTTTCCGGTCATTAAATGAACTTATGAGGACACTTTCCAAATTTTTCTGTCGCTGGCCTAAAATTTGAAATTTTTCCTGAGGGGGCATAGATACTCTGTACCTTCGCTGGGGCATGACTTTGACTTATTTTCTTTGTCACAATGTGACAAGCTGCATTATGACAAAGAGGGTAAACATGTAGACACATAAAAATGACCTAGGCCTGCAAACTCTATTTTCTATCTTTTTTTCCTAGTATAATTAAGACATTTTAATTATGTCCTTGGTCCACTTCCGACTATTAATTAAATAATTCATAATTATTTAATTAATTCATGTCCTTTTTATTCTTCCTAATTATTAGATAAATAAATTTTATTTATTTATTTAATACATCACTAATTTTGAAAATAGGACCATTTTAAACAAATAATTCTATTTAAAATGAGGGAGGTGTGAAAGTGACAATAATTAAATAAATTAAAGAATTTATTTAATTATGAGAAGACTTTCAAAATTAGTGACATATATTTATATTTATATATATATACATATACATATACATATACATACATACATACATACATACATACATACATACATACATATATATATATATGTATGTATGTATGTGAAGAAAAATGAGGTGTTAGGATAAATATGGGATGATACACCTATATTTCTCATTTCATTAGGAAAAAGAGATACCCAAAGGAAAGATTGAATTTCAGCCCTTAGGTGAGTCAACCTTAACGAAGATCTTGCTATTTTCTTTATGCAAAGATGGGGTAAAATATTCCTGAACAACATTTTGGGGAGAAAAACTAAAAATAGGAAAGGAACTCAATTATGCAATGTGAAAATTGAATCATCAATTTAAAGAATAATGGAAACACAATCAACAAATTTCTGATAGATCTAAGAAGGTTAAGACACTGTGCATGTGTCACAAAAAAGCTTTTGTTGAGTGTCCTCCTGGGATAGATTTTCCCTAGGGAAAATGGTTCTTGCTACAAGGATTTAAAAACCTATTTTGATAATCCTTTGTTCCTAGATCTGCATTCCTAATTCCTCCAGATCTCACTGTCAAAAAGTTGGAAATAAATTCTACAAGTGAGATTCCGTGACTTGATAAATTTGCAAAATTGCACCTTTTATCAATCTTCAATCCTTTTTCACCTATAAATTTGTACACATAAATAGAGGGAAAAATTGTTTTTTTTGGTGAATATGGGTTTGCCTTGGTTAAACCCCATTTTTTTAATTATACCTTGAGATAAAATGAAACATGAATGGAAGGAATGATGAATGAACAATGCTATGTTGCAACTCACCAAACCCTTGAATGGAGATCCTTAAGGGACTTCAAAGTCTAACACATCTCTCCAAGGTCTTGATCTTGCATGAAATGAATTGATTGGATGTTGATCTTGATGCTTGAATGCTTGCAACCTACATCACAATGTTGGCTCCAAAATCATGCATGAATGAAAATAACTTTGACATGATGCTTGAGATCTTGTTGTAGAAGACTGATAAATCTGATCTTGAACACCTTTGACAATAATATTTTATATAGGAATTGATCTCTTGAAAATTCTAGCTTGCTTCTAGATATTGAATTGATAAAAAGACCTTGTATTTATAGGTAATTTTCTAATTTCTTGATAATTAAACATCAAAGTCCAAAAATTGCAATTCGAATTTGAATCATAAAAATGCTGCCAAAAAATATTAAAAATTGAGATCCTAAACTTAAGGGGGACCCATTTTCCCTTGGGTGAATGGGTCCCAAGACCTAAATCTAGGACACTCAACTTCCAAGGAAATTTAATTAATATTTACAATTGTTTAATACAAGTTTCCCTTTAGGAAAATATGATTAATTAGGATTTTAAATGCATAATTGGGCCAATTAGAGGCTTAATTAAGTCCAATTAATGGATGGGATGAAAACATAGTGAGAAAATGTAAAGGAGTACATTTTTCATCACTACATTTAGCCCCCACTTTAGTGAGAGGATGAGCCCTACACTCAAAATCACACTAAAGTAGACAAACAAGCATCAAGAGGGGTTTGATTGTACAATTGTTGGAAATTTAAGACAACAAAGGTCAAGGAGGATGATCAAGCCCTCGAGATCTAAGATTTCATGGAAAACCAACAAAGGAACAAAGAGACACATTCTTATATTAAATATGTAGCAACAAGACAAGATACACAAGCATACAATGCCAAAATTAATGAAAGGATAAAGGGGGTGGATCAAGCCTCAAACTATTTTTCCAATAGATATGGATCAAACCTTAGTTATTTTTCTAAAAGTGTTCATAAGTGGAAACCCATTATCAACTATGCAAGCAAAATATACTCACAAAGGCTAGTGAAATCTGTTATCCACTAGGTGAACCCCAAAAGGTGGCCGATGGGAAAGTCATGCCAGGCCTACATGCTCCCATGTATCAACCATACCAAAAGTTATACCTCCTGATAACTTTGATAAGGTGCCACATAAATGGTCACAAGGCTAGCAAAATGCGTTATGCTAGACACTCATGAAAAAAGGGCTCCACTAGCAAACAAGTTGTGTTATGCTTGGTGTCCATTTTAAATACAATAGGATAAGATGGTCAAAGGGTTTTTTCTTAGTTCATGAGAGGTATCACCTTAGGGAACATCATGCTTTATGTCACCAAGAGAGGACTAGTCAAGGATAAAATATTCACAACTTAGGGAATGCAAGCCATAACATGACCACTAAGAGGAATGTCATATGCCAAGAAAGATCATTCTCTTGAAGGAAATCAAATCCAATGTCACCACCAATAAGACACATCACATGAAGTAAGAATACCACACTTTGAAGAAAACAATGAGTGGGGACATGTATTCCCCCACTTTAAAGAAATTGCTAAACACCATGCTATAAGCAACTACTTTAAAGTAGAACACAATAAATGAAAATACATGATATCTTTATTCAAAAATCCCTATGTAAAACATATGTTTCTAGGAATAGAGATACGCCATGAAAAGAGGTTTCCCCCCATATGCAATCCTAAGATAACACATAAGGGATCCATGGATCTGGGGTCAACGTATGTCTTTGTTTCAATGATATAATAGAGCATGAAACCATCATCATTCCCCAAATGACTCATAGAAGAACGAGCACAAAGGAAGAATGACACATAGAGAGAGAGAAAAAAAGAAAAGCTTTTGGGTCAAAATGAAAGATACCTAAATGTCTCGATGTCTTGCATCATCCTCAAAAGGAAAACACAAGACAAAATATAAGGGTGTATGACATATAGAAGAATGCAGATACAAATAGAAGAATGTCACAATGGATTCACTTCCTTTGTATCCTTGCACAACAGAGTAACAAGAGTCATCCAAAGTAGGCTCACAAACATATAAATACATGCCAAGTAGAACTATATGAGGGATCACATTATGCACACACAATCACAAAGAACATGAAAAGAAGATAAAGAGAAGACTAGTATGGCACATGTGAGTCAACCTATAGTAGTCATCTACATCCCAATCTTGTTCATGATATGTAGAAGGTAGACAACTAGCCAAAGGGACAATGAAAAGTGTTGTAATAGGATCATCACTAGGTTCAACATGTGGTAATTCACTCTTTATAGTAGGACCATCACAATTGTTATCATTTAAGCTCATGGAAGAGGAAAACAATAAATTCAGCTCATTATGCACTTCCTCATCAATCTTAGAAATCTCATCAATATCATCCAAATTAATCATAATAGGAGGCCTAATGACAATGTCCATAGAGGTTTCATGTGTTTTTTGTTTTGGAAAAGGTTTTGAATCATCATGCTTTTTTTGAGTTAGATTTTGATCTTCATTTTTTGTTTTATTCTCATCTTTTAACTTATGAGAAATAGCATGATGTTTATGCCTAAGCTCTTTAGCATTTTTGTTTCTTCTTGTGTGATTTTCAAGTTGTGATTATGTAGGAGCAGGTTTATCAACCATTGGTTTCTTTTCTTCCCATAAGGGGGGAACGAAGAGAACCATGGAAGGTTTGATTCAACCACTTTCTCAAGTTAGCTTTGTAAACTTGTTTAATCTTAGGAGGGACACTAGGACTTATTTGGTTAAGTCTCATGGTATTTTTTAGGAAATAGGTGAAGGATTTTTCATGGGTTGGTCTTGGTTACTTGGAAGGGATTTTGGTTTAATCATGGTTTCATCAATGATAGGAGGTTCAATCATGGGTTGAGGCATGTTTCTAAGGGATAATTCTAATAAGCATTTTTCCTTGAGATTTTGATAATATTTGAAAAGGAAGTCCTCATGAGGCTTAATAGGTTCCATGGATTCAAGCAAAAAAAAATCCAATGATAAATTTCCATGGGAAGGTATAGGATTAAATCCACTATGATTCATAGTAAAAATTTCATTGCAAAATGGAAACTTTAAGAATTTGTGCACTACCAAATAGATGGAATCAATGGAGCATAGTCATGGATAATCAAAATTCACATGAAATTGGTCTGACAATGGGATGATGGAGAATGAGACATTCAATTGTTTTGGTCCAAGTTTTAAAGCAAGAGTGATAGAACCTATCATAGGGAAAGAAAAACCATTGTGTGTTTTGATCCATGCTTTCAATTTTTCATAATAATATTGATAAAGTTCATGCACAAATAAGAATTCCTTGGTGATCAAATTCTCTACACATACGAGATCAATTAATATCCCATTAGTAGGTTTTTCATTAATCCTTCTAACAATGTAAAGAGGACCATTGGGTGCATGTCTAATTATGTCATTTTTTGAGAAAGCAATGTCAAGGGGCATTTTGGTTTGGCCCTTATGAAGTTGAACATTGTTGAAGGTGTTTTCTGCACAACAAAAACTCAGATAGAATATGGAAATCCTATCTCTCTTGAAAGGTGAATCTCTATCAACAAGCCTCAAGAGATAACCCCAAGGTCTCTAATGTCAAGTCCTGGCAATGCAAAAACAACTCAGTGATAAATGTGAAAATGTTGGTAATCACAAAGGGACCTTACTAAAAAATGCTAGATCTTAGAACTTACCAGATTTTGCAATATAGTGGTACTTCAAATCCTAAATCTAACATAGATAATAAAGAAATAGAAAAAGATGAGGTTTAAGAGAGAGATTCCTAAAATTGAAACTCCTCCTAAGATCAACAATGCAAATGATGAAATACTTGAAATGGACAATTCCCCAAAAACTAATTCCTGCTTAACCTAGATGAACCTACAATCTTATTGAAATAATGCAATCTTCTAAGGCATTAATGATTTTCAGATAATGAACATTCATCCAAAACAACCCTATTGCAATTGAAATGAACAAAAATTCACAATTGAACTAAGCATAATGAATATGTGGTCCATGCTAACTTTATAAGGAAAATCAGAATCAACCAGTTGAAAAAGTATGGACCAGGGATTGCTACAGAAAATTGAAGCATCAAACCATAAACACCATTGAATCATACCTAATTGTAAATCTAACATATCTCCAGTATTTCTCAAGAAATCTCAAAAGATAGAAAAACAAGAACCATGCAAGACAAGTAAACACAAGAGAGATCACCAAAAGCACAATGTCTTCAATTGTATTGAATCATCCAATGACAACAAAAATTCTAGTGTTCTGTGTTACAACACTTGCTTCAAAATAAAACTACCTCCTAGTACTAGCTTTTTCTCTATCACTTAGCTCGCTTCAAAGTCTAATCATCTAGCCCTTACAAATGAGGAAAAATTCCATACTTATAGAGATCTCATGATATTTCGGCCCATTTAGGTTTACAAAAAAGGTCGGCCACAAACAAGTTGTCCTAGAAAGTTCCTAAAATAAAATAAGATATTACATTAAATGCTTGAGGCTCCTTCTAGGTCGGCCTGGAATCTCCAATGTAATCGGTCTAATGCATGTAGAGGACGATAGAAGGATAATGGGAAACACAAATTTTGATGTAGTCATTGATTTGTGTGCTCCTTGTCCTTATCTTGACCCATTTTATCTTGCACCATAAGGAAAATATTCTCTAGGTCAGCCAAAGGTGGAGTAATTAACACTTTGAATCTTCTATCAATGGATTTAATCTCCTCCCTAGATTCCTTGACGACCCTATCCCATTCCACCTTGAGATCTTGATACTTCTCCATGATAGATATATAGGTGGATGCATTGTATAAATGGTGGAATGTTATTGGACCATCATCAATTGGGGCATAAACTTCATGCCACCACTTCCTTAATTTCTCTAAGCTCAGATGCTTCGGTGCAAAATTCTTCCTCCCAATCATCATTTCAAAGAATGGAATACACTTGTAAATATATTTTAATGTATTCCCTACCTACTACTCTTGCTTATGAATTTTCTTCTGAAGCCTTTGAAGAAGAGAGGATTTAATCACTCACAAATTTCTCCTGTGTAATCCATGATGGTCCTTAGCTTTTGTAGGAGGAGGTCCGTATCTCTTTTGTCTTGCCCCAGAACATTCTGCAACCACTCAAAGTATTTGTGTGCATTGCCACAAGTAGACAAGATGTCCTTAATCATATCATATCCTCAGTGTCCAACTCCTTGCAACGATCCATGCGCAGCCTGTGTAGAGGCTTTCATCTTCTCAAGCTCAGTAAAGGCCTCCTTAGGCAACAAACCTTTAGAGGTCACCCCTTTACTTCTCACTTCTTGCAGAGGCTGCATCAAGTGTTGAAAATATCTTTACACATCATTGAATTATTTCTAAAACCTCTCCTTCTCTGCTGTTTCTTTGTCCAACCTTCTTAGAATAGCTTGGGAGGACTCTTGGAACTCTTCCTTCTCCTAATCTTTACTTGTGTGCCCTAGATTTAAGGTTTGAATAGTGTAGTCTTGAGGAGCTATCTCTCTTTTGCCTTTGTTTGTTGTAGGAGTGGCAATGTGGATTATTCTATTGTATGCTTCATCCCTCGTGATCTTGGAAATCACCCTAGCCTTCTTCTTTGTTTTCCATTTTCCAATGATGGCCACCAGTTAATCCCAATTTGGAGAAGTGTCATCTACAACCATCTACTTACTCCTCAATCTTTCATTAAGCCAACCTAGGGTAGAAGCATCCGGTTGCTGCTCATTTTGTTTTTCCTTTGCAGTTTGACCTACTAAGGGCTACACATCTACATTATGCACTAAGGGGACCCTTTCCCTTTTTCCTTCTCCTTAATCTTTCTCCTTATTATCTTCTAGATTTTGAATTTCCTCTTGATCTAATGTATCTATCAAACTTGAATAGGAGAGGGAGTCCTTTCATGTGTCTCTTTCTTTTCCATAGATTCATCCTCTTCATCTTTGGTTGGTGAGTCCTCTTAAGATACTAAAGATGACTGGAGAATGTTGTCAAGCTTTGCGTTTGCACTATGGAGATCTCAAACATGGAATTCTTCTATCTCATCACCTTGATGTGCCCCTTCAACAATAGCCTCTGTTTGTCCCTTCTCTTCATCATTCAACACCTGAGTTGAAGGAGGAGCAAGAGTGCCTTCTTGTTGTGCAATAGAAAGAATTGTAGGAGCACCCTATTTCATCAGACATTCCTTTGGAGAGGGAGTTCTGGCCTTCCTATTATAAACTTGTGTCTTTTCTCCAGAGCTCTCCATATCTACCACCTATGGTCCTATGTCTCCACTTTGTCTCTTAGGCTGCTCACTGTGCTTCCTTGAAGTTCTAGCTCTTCTTCTCCTCTTAGGTATAGTGACACTATCCTTTTCCTCTTCTTCCTCATTTTCTTCCTATTGAACAAATGTCCTATCCTTCAAGGCGGTCATCCTATGTTTAGCACTAGGTTTCCTTTTGGTTTCCTCCTCAGTCTCTGCATGGATACCTTTGATTTTAATTCTGAAGGGAGAACCCACCTTTTCCTTTCCCTTTGAGTTCTGTTCACCCTCTTCAGAAGTCGAGTGGGAATCTAGACTTCCCATCAAGTCATATGTATATTGTTTTCCTTCATTGTCTAGTTCCCATATATTATGTTTGCTCCACAATTTGGTATACTTGATCACATGAGCATTGATTTGCTATAATTCACTTTACTCTTCCTCTTGACAACCAATTTCTCCTACTGGCTTATCTTTGATAGAATCATAATCATGGTTCTATATTAACTCTCCATCATCATCAAGTTGATCAGGAATGGCCGTGATGCTGTAAAACATGATTAGGTGGATAGGAAATCTTGAAAACTTCTTCTTTAGGACTTCAAATTCATCTTTGCAATTTGCCCAATAATCTTCAATGTCATCTTTGTTCCTAAATTCTCTACTAGCTTTCTTTTGAGCTCCTCCTGTCCTATCAAATCTAGGCCTTTTGGAGTAGAATGCAAAACCTAGAGTGCTCATTTCTTCCTCCGAAGAGTGTGCTATGATCAAAGAAGGGTAGGCCTTATTGACTCCTACTCTTAATGGGAAGTCACCTCCCAAGCCAGTTTTATGCATGTCCTTCAAAATATCATCAAAGGCGGAGATTTTCATGGTAACCTCAAAAAGTACGATGTGGTATTTTGGGTATCTTTGCAATCTATAGGGAGCCCTTTTGTAACAATCAATTCTGATATATGAGAAGGTATGAAACTAAATAAACCATGCTCCATTGTTCTGTATCAATTCCTTAGTTGCATCAAAGATCCTCACATGCTCTGCTCCTTGTAGTAATCTTGTGATATACATGGTGAATGCATCATTCACCCTCTTGTAGGTTGAGCTATCCAAATGCAACTGGGGATAAACCTCATAGATAAAATCTTGGCCAAAGATCCCTTGTGTACTCAACCCCTTGTATGGATGAAATCCTACCAAGACATAGACCAAGTAAGATGTTATTGTGAAGCTCTTGGTCTGCAAAAAATTGCACAATTGTTCATGGATCATGACATTGATGATCCCTCGCCAATGATAATCTACATTTTTCTCCATTCTTACTATGATGTAAAAAATACAACTTTGAAATGTCTGTGTAGTATTCAAACCCACCATTCTACTAAGGAGAGTGATTGCATCATAGTATTCTAATTTGAAATTTGCTTTGAACAACTACTTAGGCAACTTGGAGATGTGTGGCTTGGGATTTTCCAACCAAGAATTAATAACCTACAAAGCCTTATTTGTATCATCTGCATAGTACTTCTTGGCTATATCAAGATCAAAACTCACCATGTGAGATCTATCTAGCATATGAAACGTCTGGGCCACCGAGACAGGAGAGAAATTGGTGAGCACTCTACCTTGTGGACCAATTATTCTCTGTGTCTGGATCATAGTGTCTGGCACATCCTAAGACTAGCTTGTAGCATTTCACTGTAGGAGGGAAGCCAACCACATGAGCCAACCTAGAGCTCACCAATTTTCTTGCTAACAAAGGAGGATCCTACACTACCAGGATCTTGCTTTTCATGTCCAACTTAATTCTCTCGGTCTCTGAGATAGAATCTCCCTCATCACTAGGATCGATTATCTTTCCCTTATCCCTACCAACAATGGCCTTGCTTGATTAAACCTGTATTCATAAAGGGACCACAATAAATATCCATTACAACATGAGAGTCTAGGTTACTCCATCACAAATAACATGTTCATCATTCAGATATATCAAAACAACAATCAAAATTCCTTTGAAATATCATGAAAGCACACTTTCTTTAAAGTTTGGGATTTTCGCCCCTTTGTGGAATTTAGGCCAAAAGGGAATTTTAGGGAATTTTGAGCTAGGTGAAATTTGGCAATGAAAGCACAATAATCATCCAAAGTCATTCAATCATCATCTAAAACTAAAAAAATGGTATCATGTATCCTTAAATTATTCAAATCAATCATGTGACACAAAATCATTAACAATTGATTCATGCATTCCCTTAATTCTTCATTTCTAATAGGTCTTCAGGAATTCCACCGGGGATGGAAATTTGTGAAACTAGTAAAACTTTGCAAATTTTGGGAAAATGAAGGAGCAACGGAAGTTCGGTAATTTCCCAAGACAATAGATTTCCACGAAGTTAGTATAATTTTCACATTTTACACATGCTTTTGGGAAAGCGACCAGGTGAAGGAAATCTAGGGAATTTTTAAGGTAACAAAAATTCACAAAATTCATGAAATCTTGAAATCTTTGACTCCATCAGGAGTTCACCCAAATTGATTGAATGACCATGAATTTGGGGATTTGGGTTCAAATGTTGTTTGCTTCAAATCTATCATCAATAAACCTAGATTTGGGATCTACCCAGAGGTGATTTAACTGACATTGGCAATAAATTCAAAATTAAAATGCTAGGGTTTCACCATGAACGCACAACTTCAATCTCAATCCACTCTCTCGAATGTAAGGAATCCTAGGCTAAACTAGAGCAAATCAATATCAAGCACGAGATTGAATTAGATGGTCAAATCTAAAACTGATTGACTCAATCATATCACCAAATTAACTAGGGAAGGCGTCCAAGAGAATGATAAATAACCCTAGTTGTTAAATGCAGACTCTCAAACATGCCAAAACTCAAACTCCAAACGAGCATATGATACCAATCAAAAGCTATAGCACTGCGAACATACCATGAATGAAGAGTCAACTCGAAATGATAGCGACAAGCAACAATCTCCAAATCTTCAAGCAAACACCAAAAGTCACTAGAAAAATGCCACCAAAGCGAGCGACCCAAAGTTCAAACGCTAAATTTGCATACTGAACTTTGAAATTAAGCTCTCCAAATTCAAATCAAGACACATGACATCGATTCACAACATAAAAATCCCCTAAACTCCATTAAACACAATCCACATAGTTCGTACAGGAATTATAAATGCAATGACATGACAACCTAAAATGAGTTTGGGAATCCAAGGTGATGGAGGAATGTCAGGAAATTCTAGGGAAGACAAAATTCATTGAGGGGATAAAGTCTCTAAAAATAGTTTAAAGCCAACCTTCATCGAGTTTTCAAGGTAACTGAGGATTTTCTCTTGGGGAGAAAATTCCTGAAACCAAAGAAAAACCTGAAAGTTGCTCGAAGACTCTGGATTTTGAAAGTGTTACTTCAAAAAGGGCATTTTCACAAGCGAGATGAGCATTCAAGCACATCTCAAAGCAACCAAATATTCATAATCAAATGATCAAAATCATCCAAGGCCAAAGCAAGAGAGGATCCCCACTCTAAGTGGGGCGTGTGTGCAAAAACTACACAAAAAATGGCGACTCCCACTAGAGGAAATGCTTTAGAGCATTTGAATGACAAACTGGAATCAAGAACCCAAAATCTTTGGTTTCAGTCCTTACATTAGGTCACCAATTTGGCAGAGCTTCAAAACTCACAAGCCAACAAACATTTTCTGTACCAGGGTCAAATTTTTTTCATATGCATTCATTTCCATTTCCTTGGTTGTAATAGAAACCAAATTTGGTGTGACCAGGTTACATAAAGTTTCAAACTCCAAAAGCATCCTGGATAGAGCCTCTCTACCAGTCAAGTGTCCATAGCCCCGATGAGGTTATCGCTATGGTTCTCCCAAGCATAGCTCTACTGCCAAACTAGCGTCCATAGCCCTGGTAGAGATACTAGGATACTCTTGATAAGTTGAATTCATTCTTTTTATTTTCAATATTTTCTCTTTTCTTTTCTTTTTTGATATTCTTTTCTGTTCACTTTTTTCTTTTCAACCTATGAACAATGAAGTTCACAATCAAGGTTGAGAACCATAGTGGCACTGAAGCTGAATGTAAGATTTTTCACCTGACCAGACTTCATAAGGACTATATGCAACCTTGGAATTTTAAAGATCTGTGTATAAATATGAGACCCAAATACATTCCAGATTTATCTACTCAAAACACTTAATACTTATGACACCAAATAAAGGACCTTCACCAACTGACTCTAGAAGGATTATTGAAGTTTGTAAAACAAATATTTAGAACAAACCAAGATATCAAAATGGTTTCCATGCAAATGCAACAAGCCCCAAAGAGAGAGAAAAACCCAAAAGAAAAAGCAAAGCACAAAACAACCTAATCTAAAAAAAGAAAACCTACACTAACCAAAAGTAGAAAACGAACAACAAAGCAAAGCAAAAAGGAAAACCTACCCTAACGAAAGAAAAAGCAGCATAAAAGAAAGAAAACCTAATCTAACTATGTACAAGGAAAGAGTTGTAAACAACTCAGGATTGGAAGTAAGGCTTTAGGTACTACCCATTGACAGGCAATGGGATATCCTCTCCAGTGAGAGTTTTCAAGCGAAAAAAATTATCTCTCAATATCTTTGAAATTTGATAAGGGCCAAGCCAAAGTTTGTCAAAATTTCCATGCTCCCCTTTATGGTCGTGTGCTTTATCCCAATAGAGAACCAAATTAGAGATTCTACAGGATTTTACCTTGGCTCTTCTATCAAACCATTTCTTAACTACACCCTGATGTTTGGAAAAATTTTCTAAGGCTTCATCTCTTCTTTCTTCAAGGTGTAACAGTTCTTCCAAGTGGGCTTCATACTTGTCCCCTTCATCATAATATTCATTAATGAATTGCAAAGTTGGGATCATTTAGCTGGATAGGAAATACAAGTACCAAGCCATACACAAGGAGGTAAGGAGCGGTCCCTAAGGAGGTCTTATGTCTTATACGGTCTTCCCAAAGAGAAAATTTAAGTTGAGTGTTCCAATCCTTGGGATTCTAAACTCTAATAGCTTACAAATGACTCTTAAAAGGTTCTTATTAGAAGAATTAGCCAAGACATTTCCTTGTTGGTAATAATTAGATGCAAACTTAATGATAATTCCATGATCAAAGGCCCAATTAGAAAATTTTAGTGATGCAAATGCAGGACCATTATCACAAACTAAAGCCAATGGACACCCAAAGCGATTAACAATACTTGATTCAATGAAATTGATTTCCACTTCAGAAGTACATTGTTTGCAAGCAAGAGCCTTTGTCCACCTAGTGAAATAGTCAGTGATAATGAGAATATACCTGTGGCCTACAAAAGAAGGTGGATTGATTGGGCCAATGAAGTCCAATCCTCACTATGCAAATGACTTTACCTCTATAACTAGTTGAAGTGGAAGAGCTACATACTTCTCTCTGCTTGCTGGAGTCTGGCATACATGACAAGTTCTGACACGGTTGTGTGTATCTTTGAACAATGTGGGCCAATAATAACTAGCCCTCAGAATTTGGTTTGCTGTAGAGGGTGTAGATCCATGGCCTGTGCCATACCTATCATGAAAATTTTCCATAACTCTTTCAACTTCTTCTTTCCTAAGCACCTCAAGTAGATACCCTCATGATTTTTCTTATACAAGACAACTCCTTTCATCATAAAACTATCAATTTTCAAACAAAAATCTCTCCTTTGTACTAAATTAAGATGTTCAAGGCATTTTTGGTTCAAAATATAGTATATGATATCATCATACCAGTCCCTTGGAGATACATCTTGGAGGTGGTAATGTTGAGTTGTGAGGTCAGGACCCATTTTTTCCATTGTCTTGGTTAGCTCCTGTCCTCTCACCAACTTCATGGGCTAAATCTCAATGTCATATTCTTGCAACATAGTTACCCACTTAGCCCTGCATTCTCCTAATTCATTTTGCATCAACAACAACTTGACTGCAAGATCAAGAACTATTACAAAGACCTTGTTCCTCTAAATATAGTGCCTAAATTTTTCATAGCTCTGACCAGGGAATAGACCTGCTTCTCCACACTTGGGTACCTTAGTTCTGCATATTTTAGAGGTGTACTCATGAATGCTATGGGATGCTCATTCCCTTGATTAGACTTTTGAGTTAACATGCCTGCACAAGAGTGGTCAGAAGCAAATAAGTATATGTAAAAAGGTTTGGCATAGTCAGGACTCACCAAGACTGGAGCTTCAACAATAGCTCTCTATTTCTGCAAATGTTTGTTTTTCTTCTGGACTCCATTCAACTTTAGCTTCTTGCTTCAACATTACATTCATTGGCTTGACTATCTTAGCAAATCTAGTGATGAACTTCCTTACGAAGTTAATTTTTCCAAAGAATGATTTGATTTCTTTCTTACTAGTAGGTGGTTGAATCTTGAGTATGGCTTCCAATCGTTCAGGGTCAATAACAATTCCTTTCTCTAAAATAAGGTGTCCCAGTAGTTTTCCTTCAGTAACTCCAAAGATGCACTTCTTTGGATTAAGAGAGATGCCAAATTCTCTACACCTCTAAAACAACTTGCATAAATCTACTATATGATCATCTCATGTTTTAGAAAAGAATGTAAGATCATCCATATAAATAATTATGCATTTTCCAATGATGTCCTTCAAAGCAATGTCCATGGCTCTTTGAAATGTAGCTCCAACATTGATCAAGCCGAATGACATTCTCCTATAAGCAAAAGTGCCCCATTTTGTGGTGAAGGCAGTCTTATGCCTATCTTCATATTGTACCATAACCTGGTTATATCTAGAGTAGCCATCTAGAAAAGACATCATTTGAGAGCCATTGACAATCTAAAGCACTTCATCTAACGAAGGGACTAGATAGTTATCTTTTTCTAATGCCCTATTAAGATTCCTAAAATCAACACACAATCTGATCTCTCCATTTTTATTTCTCATTGGAACCAGATTTGCAACCTAGGTTGAATGTCTTACCAACAATATGGTATGACCTGACAGTAGTTTTTGTACCTCCCTTTGGATGATCAGCTCCAACAAGGCATTAATTGGTATTTTCCTTTTCTTGAAAGGTCTTGCTCCTAGATTTATAGGGATGGTATGTGTGATAATATAAGTGTCATATTTCTTTAGGTCTTCGTAACTCCAGGCTATCACATCTTGATATGTATGCAAGGCATCAATGATTCCTTTCCTCTCCTCTAGAGTACACACTTTACCAATAAAAAAATTCTTGACATCCTCTTGAGTCCCCATGTTGTATGCTTCACATTGGTTGCTGAAGGATTCTTTCTTAGCATCTTGCTCTTGATCTCTAACCTTATCTAGATAAAAAATCCTCTCTAGCTACACCATTCCCCTCAGGATAGTATTAGTCTTCAAATTAATGACCCCTTCTAGGTCCATTTTTGCTTCTTGAGGTTCAACTTCATCAATGATCTGAGAGGTGAATACATCAGTGTTGGTAATGAAGTCCAAGATATGCTTATCATCTTCAAACACTTGAAAGTTAGTCACATTGTTAGGTACCAAAGGTACTAGAGTTAATTCCATAGTGAATTCTTCAATCCAAAGACGAAAAAAGGTTGCAAGGTACTAGCTACCTGAGCCAGAGAATCCATAGTTTGATTCTTACTGTGTGGTATCAACTGAATGTTGAAGGCGTAAATCCCTCAATAAGGTCCCATACTCTATACCTATAATTGGTCATCCTTTTATCCTGACATGAGTATTTATTTCTAACTTGTTTGACGAATAACTCTGAATCCCCAAAGACTTGTAAAATCTTAACCTTTTTTCTTAGTGCCATAAGAAACCCATGGATTAAAGCCTCATATTCTGCTACATTGTTAGTACAATGAAACTGGAGTCTATGAGCAGCAAAATAAGTCTTACCTTTTGGGCTAATCAATTCAAATCTTGCTCTATCACCCTGCTTTGATTTGGATCCATCAAACCTTAAGGTCCAACATCCAACAACTCTAGATTTCTTTTTTGTATCCCTTGTACTATTGCTGTTGGAAGGCTCTTCAAAAAGCATCACCTTCTTTCCTTTGGGGTCATCTTGAATACTTTGTATATTGATTCTAAATACTGGAGTGGGGTTAATGCACTTCTGCACCTACTCAACTACTGTTTGGAACAAGCAACATTCTAGTTCTGAGTGGGAGGCATTGTGAACTCTACACCAATTGGGTAAGAGCAACTCCTAAAAACTCATATCCCTACCTAGATGGATCTGATCTTCTACACACTTCTGGATGAATTATTGAAAGTTATCTAGCAAGCTAAGTTGATTATCTTCAAGGCCTTCATCTTCTTCAACTGGCTCTACTAGGGCTGCGGTGTTGGATTCTGATATGAAATCAATTGGTGTGGTGTGAAACATTAGAAATTCTTCTACATCAAACTCTTCAACAGGGGCTGCCAAAAAATAATTTCCCATGCTTACTTTTGATATTAATATTTCATTTGAAGTATTCTAATATTCTGTGATTACATACTTCATTCGGGGTTCCCTCTCAATCCTGATTTTATTAGGTACTCTTTTCTAGGGAAGCCACATGTGTGATTGATCAGTTGATACATAGCCATGCAGGGCCTTGGTAAAATATCTCCCTAGGATGAACCCATAAGATTCAAGAATGTCTACTACTTGAATATTGATGACCTGCTAGATTCTAGGGTTTGAAGCAATCTACATGGGAATCATGTTTAGCTCTCCTACTACATTCACTTCTATTCTATCCAACTGTGTTACCTTCTTTTGTGAGGAAGTAGGAGTAATTCCTAGGGCTCTACAAATAGGGAATGGCATCACATTGGTAGAAGCACCTGAATCTAGAAGAAAATTATGTAGATTCTTTCCAAAGATATATATAGAAATCAGGAAGGGAGGTGTCTTAGTTTTTCCTTGGAACATGGTTAACCTTGTATCAACTTGGGAAACTTGATTTTTATCTTTTTCCTTCCCTTTTTCCCCAGAGGGTGTTTGGATTTGACTCTGATCTTTCACCACTTGGGAACTAGATACCTTACTAACAGTCTCACTAATTTTTTTATCTTGCAATACCACATTCGTATTCTAAGATCCTAAGAATGCATTCCTTATGGAAGGTACTCTTAGTAATTCAAATGTAGATAGACTTACCTTGAGCTTCTTAAGTTTCTTAGCCACATATTCACCTAATTGCTCTGTGCTCATGTTTGTGGGAGCTTCTTTGAAATATTACACCACCTTTTCCTTGCTAGCATCCACACTCTTCCCTTTGGATGTCCTAGCTTGTGCTTGGCCCTCCTTTGACAGGTACTTCTTAGGTACATGAGGATGCATTGGATTATTATTGTCGTTAGGATCAGGAGGTATAGTGAAATTGTTAGGAGGAATGGAGGTTGTGAATGGACCGCTAGCTTGTGGGCACCTATTTGGAAGATCCCTCAAATCATACTCCTTAATTTCCCTATTAAACACTTGCACTTCTTCAACTTCTTCTTCCAGGGGGCCATTGGAATTCTCAATATTTTCATTGAACATTTGAGAAATCTCCTCTCCATTGCATACTTGATCTACATCTCCTTTAGGATGACTTGATTCCTCCTCTGGCTTATTCTCTTCTCCTTTTTAAAAAGGAACATGATTCACTACCAAAATATGAGAATCATAAGGTACTGATGGTACTAACTCTTGACTACTGAAGTTATTCTCTACCTCATACTGGAAAATGGAGGCAACAGTTTGAAATTTTGGGCAATCTAACTTAGAGTGTTGACTAGTCTGATGAAGCCTGCACCACCCAGATAAGGCTGCTTCTGCTAAGAACACACCACTTAAGGGATTATCTTGATTAGGGGGCTGATCCAATGGAGTGGGAACACCTCCGTTATTTGGCCTTGTGTTCCAAGTTCTATTCTGTCTAGGTGGTTGTGTCCTTTTGAACCCTTGTCCACCAACTTGTGCCATGTGAAAATTTTGACCAGAAGCCTACCCTCTTTCAATGTTTTGTCCTCTGTCAAAATGTTGCCCTCGATCAAAATTCTTCCCCTATTGAGGCTCTCGATTCTCTCTGTGGTAATTTGACTACATACTCTTTTGGGAAGCTTGGAGTTGACTATTCTGATTTCTGAGAGAAGTGACCTCCATGTTCAACTTCTTCACTTGTTCAGTCAACTCATCCAGTCTTTCCTTTTCAGGATTGCTGTATGGAATCTGGTTCACATTGCCTTGAGCCAATCCTATTGTTGCACCAAGGTTCAAGGATTGGTTCAAAACTTTATAATTCTATAGATAAGTGGGAAAGCCAACTTGTGGCTGTGAATGAATGGGCTAACTAACACCTTGCTGAGGATAATTGGGCACTGGTTGGAATTGATTCATAGGAGATCCTATATGAGGGACTAAGGGAAATTGGGGTATCAGGTTCATAATAGGGGTGTGATTGGTAAGATCTTGGTTAATGGCCTAGACCTACCCTGGATAAGCAGTAGACCCTAGCGATGGTAATGGGCCAGATAAGTGTTGCCTTAAATAGGTACTAACCTTGACAACCTTAGTGTATGCATCAAGTAGAATAGCTGGAGGATTGGGCCTCCACTTCATAAAGGTAACTGTGAGACTATCCAAAGATTCCTAATATACCGCTAGGGCAGTAGCATCATCAACAACATAAGGGGCCTACAATTAGGTATATGCATGATGAAACCTATTGTTAAAGGACCCGATAGGATCATTAACCTCTCTCTTGACCTTGGTGAACTGCAGGTAGAGCTCTTTCACACTAATGGGAATCCTGAACTTCTGCAAAAATGCATTCTCCAACTCATTCCAATTATGGATTGACCCAATAGGCAAGTGGTTATACCAGTAAAAGGAATCTTCTCCTAGACAATAAGGAAAAATCCTACATGCGAAATCCTCATTATTGATTCCCCTATCCCTAAGATAGGATTGAAAAATCCTAATATGTTCCTCTGCAGTTCTATTAGGATCATTAATATGGAACTTTGAATAGAAGTGTTTAGGGTTCTTGGGCATGACATTGCAATTATTGAAGGTCAAGGGGGGATGGATTATTAGCAAGGAAAGCCATTGGCGAAGGTGGAGGTGGTAAATAATGATTTATGACTGGTGGAGACTGTTGAATAGGGACGACTTCAAAATTAGATGAAGATAAGCTTGATGAAGATGAGGATGAAGGAGATAATGAAAGTGGCTAGGTGGATGATGATTCTCCTCTTCTCCTAGTCCCTCTTGACCTAGTAGGAGCTTGCAACTCTTGAAACTCCTCTTCTCCTAGAGTAGATCTAGTTATTCTTCAGAATCTTTCAAGAGAAATGGCAAACAAAAATTGATCTAGCTTGTTTATTCAAGCTCTCCTTCTAGCGCCAATCTGTTGATGGTGTTTTCTGTACAACAACTTAGACAAAATATGGAAATCCTATCTCTCTTGAAAGGTAAATCTCTATCAGTAAGCCTCAAGAGATAACCCCAAGGTCTCTAATGTTAGGTCTTGACAATGCAAAAACAACTTAGTGATAAATGTGAAAATATTGGTAATCACAAAGGGACCTTACTAACAAATGTTGGATGTTAGATTTTACCCGATTTTGCAATATAGTGTTACTTCAAATCCTAAATCTAACACAAATAATAAATAAATAGAAAAAGATGAGGGTTTAAGAGAGATTCCTAAAATTGAAACTACTCCTAAGATCAACAATGCAAATGATGAAATACTTGAAATGGACCGATCCCCAAAAACTAATTCCTGCTTAACCTAGATGAATCTGTAATCTTACATAAATAGTACAATCTTCTAAGGCAATAATGATTTTCAGATCATGAACATTCATCCAAAAAAACCCTATTGCAATTGAAATGAACAAACATCCACAATTGAACAAAGCATAATGAATATGTGGTCGAGGCTAACTTTACAAAGCAACTCAAAATTAGCCAGTTGCAAAAATTATGGACTAGGGATTGCTACAAACACTTCAAGCATCAAACCATAAACACCATTGAATCTTACCTAATTCTAAATCTAACATATATCCAGTATTTCTCAAGCAATCTCAAAAGATAGAACAACAAGAACCATGCAAGACAAGTCAACACAAGAGAGATCACCAAAAGCACAATGTCTTCAATTGTATTGAATCATCTAATGACAACAACAATTCTAGTGTTTAGTGTTACAACACTTGCTTCAAAATAAAACTACCTCCTAGTACTAGCTTTTCCTCTATCACTTAGCTCGCTTCAAATTCTAATCATCTATCCCTTCAAATGAGGAAAAGTGTCATACTTATAGAGATCTCATGATATGTTAGCCCATTTAGGGTTACAAAGAAGGTCGTACACAAACAGGTCGGCCTAGAAAGTTCCTAAAATAAAATAAGATATTACATTAAATGCTTGAGGCTCCTTTCTATGTCGACCTGAAATCTCTAATGTAATTGGTCAAATGTATGTAAAGGATGAAGGAAGGATAATGGGAAGCACAAATTTTGATGTAGTCACTGATTAGTGGGCTCCTTGTCCTTATCTTTACCCATTTATCCTGCACCATAAGGAAAATCTTCTCTAAGTCAGCAAAAGGTGGAGTAATTAACACTTTGAATCTTCTATCAATGGGTTTAATCTCCTCCCTAGATTCCTTGATGACCCTATCCCATTCCACCTTGAGATCCTGATACTTATCCATCACGACAATATAGGTGGATGCATCATCTAAATGGTGGGCTACGATTGGACCATCATCAATTGGGGCATAAAATTCATGCCTCCACTTCCATAATTGCTCTTATCTTAGATGCTTCAGTGAAAACTTCTTCCTCCAAGTCATGATCTCAAAGAATGGAATACACTTGTTGTAAATATGTTTTAATGTATTCCCTACCTGTTGCCCTTGCTTATGAATTCTCTTCAAAACCTTATGCTTAATTTTCAATGATTCATACCAATCCCAGGGTTCTGAAGCCTTTGAAGAATAGAGGATTCCATCACTCACCAATTTCTCTTCTGTGTGATCCATGATGGTCCTTAGCTTTTGCAAGAGGTATGTATCTATTTTGTCTTTCCCCAGCACATTTTGCAACCACTCAAATGATCTGTGTGCATCACCATAGGTGGACAATATTTCCTTAATCATAACATATCCTCGATGTCCAACTCCTTGCAACCATCCATGGGTGGCTTGTGTAGAAGCTTTCATCTTCTCAAGTTCAGTGGAGGAATCCTTAGACAATAGACCTTCAGGGGTCACCCCTTCACTTCCCACTTCTTACAGAGGCTTTATCAAATTTTTCACATATCTATACACATCATTCAATTGTTTCTACAACTTATCCTTCTTTGTCATTTCTTTTTCCAACCTTCCTAGAATATCTTGGGAGGATTCTTGGAACACTTCCCTCTCTTGATCTTTACTTGTGGGCCTCAAATTTAAGGTCTAAATAGTGTAGTCCTGAGGAGATATCTGTCTTTTTCCTTTTTCTACTACAGGATTGGCAATGTGGATTATTTTGTTCTCTTCTTCATCCATAGTGATCTTGGAAATCACCCTTGCCTTCTTCTTTATTTTCCCTTCGCCAATGTTGTCCAACAATTCATCCCAGTTAGGAGGAGAGTCATCTACAACCATTTTCTTACTCCTCAATCTTTCATTGAGGAAACCTAGGGTAGAAGCATCCGAATACTATTCATTTTGTTTTTCCTTTTTAGTTCGACTTATGGAGGGCTCAACATCTACATTATGCACTGAGGGGAATCCTTCACTTTTTCCTTCTCCTTCCTCTTTCTCCTTATTATCTTCTGGGTTTTGAATTTCCTCTTGATTTGATGTCTTTTTCATAACTTGAATAGGAGAGGGAGTCCTTTCATGTGTCTCTTGCTTTTCCACAGATTCATTCTCTTCATCTCTGGCTGGTGAGTTCTCATAAGATACTAAGGATGACTAGAGAATGTTGTCAAGCTCTGCCTCTACATTATGGAGATCTCCAACATGGAATTATTTTGTCTCCTCACCTTGATGTGCCTCTTCAACAAAAGCCTTTGCTTGTCCCTTCTCTTCATCATTCAACACCTGAGTCGAGGGAGGAGCAAGAGTGCCTTCTTGTTGTGCAACAGAAAGAATTGTAGGAGCACCCTCTTTCATCAGACTTTCCTTTGGAGAGGGAGTTATGGACTTCCTAGTATAAACTTGTGTATTTTCTCCAAAGCTCTCCACATCTACCATCTTTGGTCCTGTGTCTCCACTTTGTCCCTTAGGCTGCTCACTGTGCTTCCTTGAAGTTCTAGCTATTCTTATCCTCTTAGGTACTGTGACACTATCCTTTTCCTCTTCTTGCTCATGTTCTTCCTTTTGAATATATGTCTGATCCTTCAAGGTGGTATTCCTCTGTTTAGCACTAGGTTTCCTTTTCTTTTCCTCCTCAAGCTTTACTTGGATACCTTGGATTTTAATTTTGAAGGGAGAATCCACCTTTTCCTTTCCCTTTGAGCCCTGCTCATCCTCTTTAGAAGTGGAGTTCCCTTTCCCTTCCCTTTGAGCCCTGCTCATCCTCTTTAGAATTCCCATCAAGTGATATGTATACTGTTTTCCTTCATTGTCTAGTTCCCATATCTTATGTTTAATCCAAAATTTGGTATACTTGATCACAGGAGCATTAATTTGCTCCAATTCAGTTTTCTCTTCCTATAGCCAACCAATTTCTCCTACTCACTTATCTTTGATAGACTCATAATCATGGTTCTGTATTAATTCTCCATCATCATCAAGCTGATCAAGAATGGCCTTGATACTATACAACCTAATTAGGTGGATAGGAAATCTTGAAAACTTCTTCCTAAGGGCTTCAAATTCATCTTTGCAATTTTCCCAATAATCTTTAATATCATCTTTGTGCCTAAATTCTGTACTAGCTTTCTTTTGAGCTCCTCCCGTCCTATCAAATCTAGGCATTTTGGAGAGGAATGCCAAACCTAGAGTGCTCATTTCTTCCTCAGAAGAGTGTGCTATGATCAAAGAAGGCCAGACCTCATTGACTCCTACCCTCAATGGGAAGTCACCTCCCAAGCTAGTTTTATGCATGTCCTTCAAAATATCATCAAAGGCAGAGATTTTCCTGGTAACCTCCAAAAGTATGATGTGGTATGTTGGGTATCTTGGTAATCTATAGGGAGCCCTATGGCAACCATCAATTCTGATATATGAGAAGGTAGGAAACTGAATAAACCATGCCCCATACTTTTGTATCAATTCCTTAGCTGCATCAGAGATCCTCACATGCTCTACTCTTTGTAGTGATCTTGTGATATACATGGTGAATGCATAATTCACCCTCCTATAGCTTGAGCTATCCAAATGTAGTTGGGGATAAACCTCATAGATAACATCCTGGCCAAAGATCCCTTGTGTACTCAACCCCTTGTATGGATGAAATCTTGCCAAGGCATAGACCAAGTAAGATGTCATTATGAAGCTCGTAGTTTACAAAAAATTGCACAATTGTTGATGGATCATGACACTGATGATAGCTGGCCAATGATAATCTATATTTTGCTCCATTCTTACTATGATGTAAAACATCCAACTTTCAAATGTCCCTACATTCTTCAAACCCACCACTTTTCTAAGGAGATTGATTGCATCATAGTATTCTAATTTGAACTTTGGTCTGAACAACTGCTTAGGAAACTTGGAGATGTGTGGCTTGGGATTTTCCAACCAAGAATTAATAATTTGCAAAGCCATATTTGTATCATTTGCATAGTACTTCTTGGCTACGTTAAGATCAAAACTCACCACATGAGATCTATTTGACATATCAAACGTCTAGGAAACTGAGATAGGAGAGAAATTGGTGAGCACTCTACCTTGTGGACCAATTATTCTTTGTGTGTCTAGATCATAGTGTCTGGATTGCTAATAGAGGAGGATCCTGCATTGCCATTCTTTCTTTAAACTCCTCATAGTCCCATTTCCCAACATTAGTATCTGTCACTTCTGACTAGATGGAAGCCAACTTGTTCTCGGGGATCTTTCTTTTCATGTCCAAATTACTCTCTCGGTCTTTGAGATAGAAGCTCCCTCATCACCAGGATCCATTATCTTTCCTTTAGCCCTACCATCAATGGCCTTGCTTGATTCAACCTGCATTCAGAAAGGGACCACAATAAATATCCATTACAACATGAGAGTCCAAGTTAGTCCATCACAAACAACATGTTCACCATTTAGATATATCCAAATAACAATCAAAATCCCTTTGAAATATCATTAAAGCACACTTTCTTCAAAGTTTAGGATTTTCACCCCCTCGTAGAATTCAAGCCAAAAGGGAATTTCGGGGAATTTCTAGCTAGGCAGAATTTTGCAATGAATGCACAATAAACATCCAAAGTCATTCAATCATCATCCAAAACTCAATCATCTTCCAAAACGATGGGATGATGGAGAATGAGACATTCAATTTTTTGGTCCAAGTTTTAAAGTAAGAGTGATGGAACCTATCATAGGGAAATAAAAACTATTGTGTTTTTTGATCCATGATTTTAGTTGTTCATAATAATATTGATAAAGTTCATGCAAAAATAATAATTCCTTGGTGATCACATTATCTACATAGACGAGATCAATTAATATCCCATTATTAGGTTTTTCATTAATCCTTCTGACAATGTAAAGAGGACCATTGGGCGCACGTCTAATTATGCCATTTTTTGAGAAAGCAATGTCAAGGGGCATTTTGGTTTGGCCCTTATGAGGTTGAACATTGTTGAAGGTGTTTTTTGCACAACAACAACTCAAACTAAATATGGAAATCTTATCTCTCTTGAAAGGTAAATCTCTATTAGCAAGCCTCAAGAGATAACCTAAAGGTCTCTAATGTCAGGTCTTGACAATGCAAAAACAACTTAGTGATAAATGTGAAAATGCTAGTAATCACAAAGGGACCTTACTAAAAAATTTGGATCTTAGAACTTACTAGATTTTGCAATATAGTGGTACTTGAAATCCTAAATCTAACACAAATAATAAAGAAATAGCAAAATATGAGGGTTTAAGAGAGAGATTCCTAAAATTGAAACTACTCCTCAAATCAACAATGAAAATGATGAAATACTTGAAATGGACCAATCCCCAAAAAATAATTCCTGCTTAACCCAGATGAACTTGGAATCTTACAGAAATAATGCAATCTTCTAAGGAATTAATGATTTTTAGATCATGAACATTCATCCAAAACAACCCTATTGCAATTGAAATGAACAAACATTCACAATTGAATTAAGCACAATGAATATGTGGTCCAAGCTAACTTTACAAAGCAACTCACAATTAGCCAGTTGCAAAAAGTATGGACTAGGCATTGCTACATACACTTAAGGCATCAAACCATAAACACCATTGAATCATACCTAATTCTAAATCTAACATATATCTAGTATTTCTCAAGCAATCTCAAAAGATAGAACAACAAGAACCATGCAAGACAAGTCAACACAAGAGAGATCACCAAAAGCACAATGTCTTTAATTGTATTGAATCATCCAATGGTAGCAACAATTCCAGTGTTATGTGTTACAACATTTGCTTCAAAATAAAACTACCTCCTAGTACTAGCTTTTTCTCTATCACTTAGCTCGCTTCAAAGTCTAATCATCTAGCCCTTACAAATGAGGAAAAATTCCATACTTATATAGATCTCATGATATGTTGGCCCATTTAGGGTTACAAAGAAGGTCGGTCACAAACAGGTCGGCCTAGAAATTTCCTAAAATAAAATAAGATATTACATTAGATGCTTGAGGCTCCTTTCTAGGTCGACCTAGAATCTCCAATGTAATTGGTCCAATGCATGTAGAGGATGAAGGAAGGATAATGGGAGACAAAAATTTCAGTGTAGTCACTCATTAGTCATCTCCTTGTCCTTATCTTGACCCATTTTATCTTGCACCATAAGGAAAATCTTCTCTAGGTCGGCCAAAGGTGGAGTAATTAACACTTTGAATCTTCTATCAATGGATTTAATCTCCTCCCTAGATTCCTTGATGACCCTATCCCATTCCACCTTGAGATCCTAATACTTCTCCATGATGACAATATAGGTGGATGCATCATCTAAATGGTGGGCTATGATTGGACCATCATCAATTGGGGCATAAACTTCATGCCACCACTTCCTTAATTGCTCTAAGCTCAGATTCTTCGGTGCAAACTTCTTACTCCTAGTCATGATCTCAAGGAATGGAATACACTTGTTGTAAATATCTTTTAATGTATTCCCTACCTAGTACCATTGCTTATGAATTCTGTTCAGAACCTTATGCTTAAACTACAATGATTCATACCAATCCCAGGGTTCTGAAGCCTTTGAAGAAGAGAGGATTCCATCACTCACCAATTTCTCCTCTATGTAATCCATGATGGTCCTTAGATTTTGTAGGAGGAGGTCTGTATTTTTTTTGTCTTGCCCCAACACATTCTGCAGCCACTCAAAGGATTTGTGTGCATCACCACAAGTGGACAAGATGTCCTTAATCATATCATCTCGATTTCCAACTCCTTGCAACCATCAATGGGTGGCCTGTGTAGAAGATTTCATCTTCTCAAGCTCAGTGAAGGTCTCCTTAGGCAAGTAACCTTCAGGAGTCACCCCTTCACTTCCCACTTCTTATAGAGGCTTCATCAAGTGTTGCACATATCTATACACATCATTCAATTCTTTCTCCAACCTCTCCTTATTTTCCGTTTCTTTGTCCAACCTTCTTAGAATAGCTTGGGAGGATTCTTAGAACTCTTCCTTCTACTGATCTTTACTTGTGGGCCCCAAATTTAAGGTCTAAATAGTGTAGTCTTGAGGAGCTATCTCTCTTTTTCCTTTTTTTGCTACAGGAGTGGCAATGCTGATTATTCTTTTGTCTACTTCATCCCTGGCGATCTTGTAAATCACCCTAGCCTTCTTCTTTGTTTTCCCTTTGCCAATGTTGGCCAACAATTCATCCCAGTTTGGAGGAGTGTCATGTACAACCATTTGCTTACTCCTCAATCTTTCATTGAGCCAACCTAGGGTAGAAGCATCTGGCTACTTCTCATTTTGTTTTTCCTTTTCAGTTTGACCTACAGAGGGCTCAAAATCTACATTATGCACTAAGGGGACCCCTTCACTTTTGCTTTCTCCTTCATATTTCTCCTTATTATCTTTCGGCTTCTGAATTTCCTCTTGATGTAATGTCTTTGTCATAACTTGAATAGGAGAGGGATTCCTTTCATCTATCTCTTGCTTTTCCATAGATTCATCCTTTTCATCTCTGGCCGGTGAGTCCTCATAAGATACTAAGGATGATTGGAGAATGTTGTCAAGCTCTGCCTCTGCACTATGGAGATCTCCAACATGGAATTCTTCTGTCTCCTCACGTTGATGTGCCCCTCCAACAATAGCCTCTGTTTGTCCCTTCTCTTCATAATTCAACACTTGAGTCGAAGGAGGAGCAAGAGTGCCTTCTTGTTGTGTAGTAGAAAGAATTGCAGGAGCACCCACTTTCATCAGAATTTCCTTTGGAGAGGGAGTTCTAGCCTTCCTAGTATAAACTTGTGTCTTTTCTCCAGAGCTCTCCACATCTACCAATTGTGGTCCTGTGTCTCCATTTTGTCTCTTAGGTTGCTCACTGTGCTTCCTCTAAGTTCTAGCTATTCTTCTCCTCTTAGGTACAGTGACACTATCCTTTTCTTCTTCTTCCTCATGTTATTCCTCTTGAAAAAATGTCCTCTCCTTCAAGGCGGTCTTCCTCTATTTAGAACTAGGTTTCCTTTTTTTTTCCTCCTTAGTCTCTGCTGGGATACCTTTGATTTTAATTCTGAAGCTAGAACCCACCTTTTCCTTTCCCTTTGAGTCATGTTCGTCCTCTTTAGAAGTGGAGTGGGACTCTAGAATTCCCATCAATTCATATGTATATTGTTTTCCTTCATTGTCTAGTTCCCATATCTTATGTTTGATCCACAATTTGGTATAATTGATCATAGGAGCATTGATTTGGTCTGATTGAAAATTGTCTTCCTCCAACTAGTCAATTTCTCATACTAGCTTATCTTTGATAGACTCATAATCATGGTTCTATATTAACTCTCCATCATCATCAAGCTAATCAAGAATGGCCTTGATGTTGTACAACCTGATTAGGTGGATAGGCAATCTTGAAAAATTCTTCTTGAGGACTTCAAATTCATCTTTGCAATTTTCCCAATAATCTTCAATGTCATCTTTGTGCCTAAATTCTCTACTAGCTTTCTTTTGAGCTCCTCCCATCCTATCAAATCTAGGCCTTTTGGAGTGGAATGCCAAACCTATAGTGTTTATTTCTTCGTCAGAAGAGTGTGTTGTGATCAAAGAAGGACAATCCTTATTGACTCCTACCCTCATTGGGAAGTCACCTCCCAAGCCAGTTTTATGCATGTCCTTCAAAATATCATCAAAGGTGAAGATTTTCTCAGTAACCTCCAAAAGTATGATGTGGTCTATTGGGTATCTTGGGAAGCTGTAGGGAGCCCTTTGGCAACCATCAATTTGAATATATGAGAAGGTAGGAAACTAAATAAACCATGCCCCATACTTCTATATCAATTCCTTAGTTGCATCAAAGATCCTCACATGATTTTCTCCTTGTAGTAATCTTGTGATATACATGGTGAATGCATCATTCACCCTCTTGTAGTTTGAGCTATCCAAATGCAATTGGGGATAAACCTCATAGATAATATCTTGGCAAAAGATCCCTTGTGTACTCAACCGCTTGTATGGATTAAATCTTGCCAAGGCATATACCAAGTAAGATGTCATTGTGAAGCTCTTTGTCTGCAAAACATTGCACAATTGTTGATGGATCATGACACTGATGATACCTGGCCAATGATAATCTACATTTTGCTCCATTCTTACTATGATGTAAAACATCCAACTTTCAAATTTCCCTGTAGTCTTCAAACCCACCACTCTGCTAAGGAGAGTGATTGCATCATAGTATTTTGATTTGAACTTTCTTTGAATAAATGCTTAGGCAGCTTGGAGATGTGTGGCTTGGGCTTTTCCAACCAAGAATTAATAACCTGCAAAGCCTTATTTGTATCATCTACATAGTACTTCTTGGCTATTTCAAGATCAAGACTCACCACATGAGATCTATCTCGCATATCAAATGTTTGGGCCACCAAGACAAGAGAGAAATTGGTGAGCACTCTGCCTTATGGACCAATTATTCTCTGTGTGTTCAGATCATAGTGTTTGGCATATTCTAAGAATAGCTTATAGCATTGCACTGTAGGAGGGAATCCAACCACATGATCCAACCCAAAGCTCACCAATCTGCTTGCTAATAAAGGAGGATCCTTCACTACCATTCTTGCTTTAAACTCCTCATAGTCCCATTTCCCAACATTGGTATCTGTCACTTCTAACTCGATGGAAGCCAACTTGCTGTCAGGGATCTTTCTTGTCATGTCTAACTTGACTCTCTCGACCTCTGAGATAGAAGATCCCTCATCACTAGGATCCATTATCTTTCCCTTAGCCCTACTAGCAATGGCCTTTCTTGATTCAGTCTGCATTCAGAAAGGGACCACAATAAATATCCATTACAAAATGAGAGATTGGGTTAGTCCATCACAAATAACATGTTCTTCATTCAAATATATCAAAAAAACAATAAAAATACCTTTGAAATATCATTAAAACACACTTTCTTCAAAGTTCAAGATTTTCACCCCTTCACAGAATGTAGGCCAGAAGGGAATTTTGGAGAATTCTGAGCTAGGAAAAATTTGGTGATGAAAGCACAATAAACATCCAAAGTCATTCAATCATCATCCAAAACTCAAGAAATAGTATCATGTATCCTTAAATCATTCAAATCAATCATGTGACACAAAATCATTAACAATTAATTCATGCATTCCCTTAATTCGTCATTTCTAACAGGTCTTCGGGGAATTCCATCGGGGACGGAAATCCATGAAAGTGGTAAAACTTCGCACATTTCAGGAAAATGAAGGAGCAACGAAAGTTTAGTAATTTCGCAAGACAACATATTTCCATGAAGTTAGTATAATTTTCACATTTTATGCATGCTTTTGAGAAAACGACAAGGTGAAGGAAATTCGCAAAATTCTAAAGGTAACGAAAATTTGCAAAATTCACAAAATCCTGAAATCTTTGACTCCATTAGGATTTTACCCAAATTGATCAAATGATCATGAATTTGGGGATTTGGGCTCAGATGTTGTTTTCTTCAAATATCTCATCAATAAACCTAGATCTGGGATTTTCCCAGAAGCGATTTGACTAACATTGGTAATAAATTCAAAATTAAAACCCTACAGTTTCGCCATGAACGCATAACTTCAATCTCAATCCACTCTCTCAAATGTAAGGAATCCTAGGCTAAAATGGAGTGAATCAATATCAAGCATGAGATTGAATCAGATGGTCAAATCTAACACAGGCTGACACAATCGGATCACCAAATTAACAAAGGGATGGCAGTGTCAATTTTAGGGAAGGCATCCAAAAGAACGATAGATAACCCTAGCTTTTAAATGCAGACTTTCAAACACGCCAAAACTCAAACTAAAAACAAGGATTTGACACAAATGAAAATCCAGAGCACTACGAACATACCATGAATGAAGAGTCAACTTGAAATTGTAGTGACAAGAAACAATCTCCAAATCTTCAAGAAAATGCCAAAAGTCACCAGAAAAATGCCACCAAAGCAAGTGACGCGAAGTTCAAATGCCAAATTTGACCATGAAACTCAAGAATTAAGCTCTCCAAATTCAAAGCAAGACAAATGACATCAATTCATAGCATAGAAGTCCCCTATACATCATTAAACGAGTCTGTACAAGAAGTATAAATGCAATGACATGGCAACACAAAATGAGTTTGTGAATCTAAGGCGATGGAGGAATTTCGGGAAATTATGGGGAAGACAAAATTCCTTGAGGGGATAAAGTCTCTGAAAAATAGTGTAAAGCTAGCCTCCATCAAGTTTTCAAGGCAACCAGGGATTTCCGCCTAGGGAGAAAATTCCTGAAACCAGAGAAAAACTTAAAATTTGCTCCAAGACTCAGGATTTTCAAAGTGTTACTTCAGAAGGGGAATTTGCACAAGCAAGATAAGAATTCAAACACATTTCAAAGCAACCAAATATTCATAATCAAATGATCAAAACCAAGGCCAAAGTAAGAGAGGGTCCCCGCTCTCAGTGGGGCGTGTGTGCAAAAATTGCACAACAAACATCAATGAAGCTGACTGCACATTGTAAGTCTTTTTCATTATCACTCATGTTGTCATTATTTGTATCTTGAATTTTTTCAACATTCATCACACCATTCTTAGTATCACTAGCTTTCATAAAATAGATATTATGATTTAGCATGGGGTTGGTAAAGATTTGCAAATTTTGGTTGGATGGGGCAATAGACTTATTTCCTTGATCATTAACACCACCAATCTAGATGTAATTAGAATCAATGAGGTCTTGCACAATATGTTTAAGATGCTTACATTTTTTTGTATCGTGTCCATTTCCTTGGTGATAATGGTAAAAGGCATTGGAGTTAAAGTTTGGAGGTAAGGGCTTAGTGGTATCAATGACTCTAACATGAGGTAAGGTGACTAAGTTCTTAAGTTTATAAGTTGCAACATAATGGAGTGAAGGGTATTGGGTAATGGGGTAAATTGTCTACCCCTTTCATAAATGGATATGGATTTGTCATTTTTATGGAAGCCACCTGGGAGTTAACATGTTGACTTGTTTGAGGTGTATTTAGTTGTAAAAACCCCTTATTTTGTTTCTTGAAGGGTTGAAAATTGTTATGGGGTGCGGATTCAAATTTCTTAGGACGATTGGAAGAAGTTTTTGTTTCACGATGACTAACTGAATTCTAAGAGTCATGAAGGGTCTTGAAAATTTTCCATGAACATTCTTTGAAGATCAACATCGAGAATCTTAATGTTGATTTTTCAGTAAAGAAATTTATAATGAGCGATAAAGCCTATGGCCTTTTCACCATTCTTTTGTTTACATTTCATTAAATCAACTAAGGTCATTTTAGGACCTGTGTGTACTTGGAAGTGGTTGAGAAATGTTTCAACAAGATCATTGAATGAGCTAATTGAGCTATCCAGTAAAGAGAAAAACCACTCTAAGGAAATTTCTTTCAAGGATCTAGGGAAAAGTTTAGCCAAGAGATTATCCTAAAAAATGAAGTCACTACATAAGGCTGTGTATTTTGAGACATGGTTGCTAGGATCTCCTTTACCACCATATTTCTCAAATCTAGGAATCTCTATGCCTTGTAGAAATTGTGCTCTCAATATCTCCAAGGATAAGGGGCTTGTTTTGACATATTATGAAGGTTGGCCATTTTGATTTGGTTCAATGTGGGAATTTTTTTTTGGAGGGATGAAATTTTTTGGAGTTGGTTAAGGACAAAATTATTGGTTGTGTTGTGAGATGGAGGTGAATAAGGTGGAGGTGTATATGTATTGGGAGGAAAAGTTAATTGTAAGTTTGTGAGGGGAGATGGATTAGGAGATATGAGATTTGAATCCACAAAGCTAAAGGGATTCCCAATAGAGATTCCTAAGGTTGTATTGGCATTTCTAGTTGGTTGTATGGTTTTTGTAATAGTTGGATTAGTGTATATAGGAATAGAGGCCACAGTTGTAGAAGGAATTGGATTTCCACCTTAACTTTGAGTGTACCCAAAAGTTTGAGCACAACTAGCCATTGTAGGGACATGAGTATCAATGGTATGAGCTAGGATATGCACACATTCTATTCCTTGTTCATTAAATCAAGCATTTTCCTCACATTATCTATGATAAGAACTATAATACCAACAATGTATTCAAAACTAACAAAGTTTTGCAATTTTTCTAAGGCTTCATCCATTTGTTTTAGGTTCTCTTGAGGAACATTAGCAACCATTGTGTTAGCATCAGTCACATTAGTTGTGGGTAGAGTTTGCATGGAAAATGTGGTATCAAAGCTATGATCCATAATGGGTTGACCAATGTTAATGCTATGAGTGAAAGAGTTGGAAAAATCAAGATCCATGGTGGATGTAGTAGCATAGGATGGCATGAGTCTCAAAATACATCTCACTAAAGTAATTTCAATAGGACACTAGGTTGTGAAGCTCATATAAGTTTCACCAAACCTAAGTGCACCCAAAATGGAGAATAGGCACTAAAAAAATGCAACAAACACCCAAAAATATGAAGTGCAATGCAAGTATATAAAATGATTTTACAATTTTCATATTTGAAACAAGATAATCTATTGATTATGCTATGCAAAAACCTGAAGATGATATATTTTAATGTCAATTTTGATTTCAAACAATGCACTTGATTTGACCAATTGAACCTAATTCAAACAATTATAGAATTTTCTGATTTTTGAAATTGAAGCATAGATTTAACAATAGAACAAAATGAAACAAATAGAGATAAAATAATGCCCAAAAAATTTGAAACAACACCTATATAGGGACCTATTTACCCTAGGGTGAATGGGTCCTAGGTCAGGGTTCTAAAAAATCATAGTTTGAATTTCTTGCTTAATGTTTGAATTCTTAGTTTTAGGTTGTAGATTGTGGTTTTGGTGACAAAACTTTCTAGATTTAGGTGTCCTAATGAATGCAAGTGAAATTAGTGAAAAATAATGAACAAAGTGACACTTTCTAAAATACAATTTTGACCAATTTTTTGAATGTAAATGACTGGAAATATACTAATATGCAAGTACTATGCAAAATCAATGTAATATATGCATGCAATTTTCTATATTTTTCAGATTTCAGATAATGCAAAATGCAAATTTAAAACTCTATGTGAGATGCAAACTAATGCAATTTTAACAACCCTAAATGAAATGCAAACTAATGCAATGCAATGGAAACTAATGCAACTGCTAGATCTAGGGTTGGAATGGACTCCAAATCAGAATTTTAGATGTACAACATTGGGTTCACCATAATGATATGAAGAAAAATGAGGTGTTAGGATAAATATGGGATGATACACCTTTCTTTCTTATTTCATTAGGAAAAAGAGATCCCCAAAGGAAAGATTGAATTTCAACCCTTAGATGAGTCAAACTTAATGGAGATCTTGTTGTTTTCCTTATGCAAAGATGGGGTAAAATATGTCTGAACAACACTTTGGGGAGAAAAACTAAAAATAGTAAATGAACTCAATTATGCAATGTGAAACTTGAATCGTCAATTTAAAACATAATGGAAACAAAATTAAAAAAAATATGGTAAATTTGAGAAGGTTAAGACACTGTGCACCTACCACCAAAATATTCTATTGAGTGTCCTCCTAGGACAAATTCACCCTAGTGCAAATGGGTCTTGCTACAAGGATCCAAAATCTATTTTGATAGTCCTCTACTCCTAGATTTGCACTCTGTATTCCTCTAGATCTCACTGTCAAAAAGTCAGGTAAATAAATTCCGCAAGTGAGATTCTGTGACTTCACAACTTTGATGGCAACTTTGACAACTTTGTAAAATTGCACTTTTGATCAATCTTCAATTCTTCTTCACCTGCCAATCTGCACACATAAAGAGAGGGGAAAATTGTTTGTTTTTGGTGAATAGGGGTTTTCCTTGGTAAAACTTTGTTTTGGTAATTAAACCTTGCAATAAAATGAAACATGAATGGAAGGAATGATGAATAAAAAATTCTATGTTGCAACTCACCAAACCCTTGAATGGAGATCCTTAGAGGAAAAAATTATAGCACATCTCTCCAAGGTCTTGATCTTGCATGAAATGGCTTGATTGAATGTTGATATTGATGCTTGAATGGTTGAAACCTACATCACAATGTTAGCTCCAAAAACATGCATGAATGAAAATAACTTTGATATGATGCTTGAGACCTTGAATGTTGTTGTAGAAGACTGATAAATATGCTCTTGAACACCTTTGACAATAATATTTACTATAGGAGTTTATCTCTTAAAAATTCTAGTTTGCTTCTAGATATTAACTTGAGAAAAAGACCTTGTATTTATGGGTAATTTTCTAATTTCCTGACAATTAAACATTAAAGAATGAAAATTGTATTTTGAATTTGAATCATAAAAATGCCACAAAAAACATATTCAAAATTGAGATCCTAAACTTAAGGGGTATCCATTCACCCTTGGGTGAATGGGTCGTAGGACCTAAATCTAGGACACTCAACTTCCAAGGCAATTTAATTAATGTTTGCAATTGTTTAATACAAGTTTCCCTATCGGAAAACAAGATTAATTAGACTTTTAAATGCATAATTAATTCCAATTAGAGGCTTGCGGTGTGTGTTCAAACCTGTCTCCACTTTGAGATCTCATTTCCCCTCCCTAAAAGACTCCAAAGACTTCTTTCTCAATTTCAGAGTCTACAAGGTAGTTTGTTCTTGTGGCATTCCTTATATAGGTGAAACAGGTTGCTTTTTCAACACTAGAATCAAAGAGCATTGTGTTGACATCAGACATGAACAGGTTCTCAAGTATTCCCTAGCTGATCACTCCTCATCCACCAAACACAATATTTGTTTGGAATCCACCCAAATCTTGTTCAAAGAGGACTTCTTTAAAAGGAAGCTCAAAGAAGACATTTTAATCAACAATCACCCCTCAAACCTTAATCAAGATGAGGGGTGGGGGTTGAGTCAATCATGGAATCCCTTGTTATCCAACCTTAGATCCTGTTAGCCCCTTTCTTCTAGGTAGTTCTTTGTTTCCTCTTCTTCTCCTCCATTGTGTTCTTCACCCTCTCATTTTGAGGTCTTTCCCTTCATCCCTATGCTTGGATGTCCTTGGCTCAAGGTTGGCCTAGTTGGGTGGCTTCTTTTTCATCTCCTTTTGGTTTTGGTCATTCTTTGGTCTTCCCTTGTTTTGTTTCTCTTCCTTTATCTTTTTGTTATATATATATATGTGTGTGTGTGTGTGTATGTATGTATGTATGTATGTTCTTCTTCTATGTGTCTTTTTTTTTAGGCTACTTCTGTTATGTTCTTTTCTTTCTTTCATTATGTTCTTTCCTCAGTTGTAATTCTTTGTTCTTTGGATTCTCATCTTTTTCATTTTGTAATTTTATTGCTCTTCCTTTTTTCTTATGCTTATTGAATTATTTGTCTTTTTGGTTCTCTTGTTAAGTCTTGGTTCTTTTCTTTATTGATTTTGTATTCTTGGTTCTTAATTCTTGTATAATTCTTGATTGTTTTAGTCTTTTCTTTTCTTCTATTTCTGTCTTATTTTGTTTTATATTTAAGGCTTCCATTTTTAGTTGCACTTTTTTTCTTATATTTATAATATTTTCCTTTTGATTGTATCTGGTGATATATATATATATATTCTTATTCTTAATTTTAGTATTGGTTGTTTTATAATTTCCAAGGTATTTCTATTTTTAATTTCTACCTTTGGATAATGTTTTTTCATATATATGTGTGTGTGTGTATTTTTTTATTTTTAATTGTATTGATTCTTATTTTTAGTATTGATTGTTTTTTTTTGTTAGTTCCTCTTTGTCCTTTTCTCTTGTCATTTTTTTTAGTTGTGTTCTTTTTTATATATTACTTTTATTTATTTTCTTCCTTTTTATTTGTTCTTTTTAATAATTGATTTTTTTCCTCTTTTTAATTAATTCTTGTGTCCTTTGTGATCTCTTTTTTTCATTTTGAGTGAATTATTGCCTTTTTTTGGTTCTCTTATTTAAGTTTTGGCTCTTTTCTCTAAGGTTTTGGTATTCTTGGTTCTCCATTCTTGTTCAATTCTTTAATTATTTTGTCCTTTTTTCTATCTTCTTTATTGTTTTCTTATTCTTTTTTAATCCTCTTTTAGATTTTTAAGGCTTCCTATTTTTTATTGGCTTCTCTTTCTTTTAATTATTATTGTTTCTTAAGTTTTTTATAATTTTTTATATATACTTTTATAATTTTATGTGGGTGTGTGTATGTATGTTCTTATATTTTCTTTTAATCTTATTGTCTCATTTTAACTTTTTCTTTTGTATTTATAATTTCTTCTTTTGGGTTTTTTTTTCTTGTGTCTTCTCTTTATTTGTTTTTTATTTATAATTTTGGGTTTCAAATTTGAAGTCATCATTTTTGCAATTTGGGTTCCTTGGATTTCCTCTTTACTCTTAATGCCTTTTTCTCTCTCTTTTAGTTTGTTTCTTTTTATTGTTGTATCTCTCTTTTTTAATTTTGTTTAATTTTGTCTTATTAATCGTTAATTGTCTTGTCATTCTTGGGTTGTCTGTAGTCTTGCAATTTTCTCTTCTCTTAAGTTTGGTCTTGGTTTGCAACTATCTACTAATTTCCTTATGCTCTCTGCTCTCATATTAAGGGTTAACTGGCATCTTAGTAATAATGTTTAGGGTGTCCTCAAGATAGCCAACACTGGCACGAAGGTCAAGCATGCACACCTAATGATCAACTATATATGTAATGCAATAAGGGTTAATGATGTGTGAAGTGTGTGCAACTCTCATCCACTAAAACTACATGACTAAATGCATCTAGAACAAAAGCAAAGCTTACAATGTCAGTGTTCCAGAGTGCTTCATTAATTCAAAGATTTTGAGAGCTTCCTTTTAAAATCTATTTTGTGTACATTCTGCAATCATATCATTTCATTCCATGAGATGACATCTCTTTGGGACATTCTGTGAAACAATTCATTTTGTACTACATTTTGGTGTAAGATCTTTTGTAATTATGGTTAGTTTCATTACATTCAAATTTTGAATTCTGGGAAATTATATACAACAAATAAATTGATGGCTGTAAATTATTTAATAGTCACCAACTATCCTCTTGACTTGGAGTGTCCAATGCAGCTTTGAAACTCTGCCTCTCAACCCCTTTCATTTGATCATTGCTTGGCATGATACTCACTGTCTCTTGAACCTATTTCATATGAATATGATGAGGATGATAGGGTGGATGTGAGGTTCATCTATTTCTTTTGTTGTACATAAAAGTAGTTGTTTTTGAAGATCTTAATGCTTTAGGAGTAGAAAAGCTTCATTTCAGTTAAGCTTGTTATATTTATGTCCATTTTCAGATGTGAGCTAGAGTGTTTATACTTTGACAAGTATATTCGAGGAGACTAATGTTGAGTTGCTTGTTGAAAATGAGCTTTCCTACCATTGATTCAGTCATTGCAAGGGCTGGATTTCAAAGTCACAAGGCATTTTCTTCTGAATTCCAATTGTTTAAAGGGAGATGAAATATATATAAATCTTGTGTTTAAAATCATTTAGTTGATTTGAAGTATTTAATCTCAAATACTATATTTTTATTTTTTTGTTAATTTATCTTTAAATGATAATTATTTACAATATAGAAAATAATTGTACTAATCAACCTTAGAATTCGCTCTTAGTTTTATTAATTTTTAATGCCATATAGAATTATCTCCTAAGTATTTTGGCTTCAATATGATTGCAATTGGATTCTTTAAGTCAATTAATTTTAATGAGGATCTAGGATTTCTATTTTTTATTTCTTGCAAATCATTTACATATTGAGAATTTCCTTCAGTGTATTTCTTTTTTTTAGGAACAAAGATCTAAGAGCGAGAAGAAGACTTACAAAATTGGCTTTTGGAAAGGAAGAGAAGAAAGCTGCTACCTTGGCTGTAGGCCTAGAATGGTAGAGTGATTTAGATGATGAAGAACTTTGAATATGAATTATTTTATCGGTAGTATGTTGGAAATTTTTTCAAGCTTAATGGATGAATATCCTGAAATGGAATCATAAATGATATTTACTAAATAGTGCCAGTTATTATGTATTTCTTTTTCTAATATTATGTGTGTCAATATTAAGTGGCACTAAAAAATAATGATATGATAGGAACATGTGATAAAGGATCCTCCCTTACCAAACCTTCTCAAGGATGAGGAACATTATCAATTGATTATTGAGGTATGTAGTCATGCATTTGTTTTCCTTTTCCATCAACTTACTTGTCATTGTAGGAAAGTCTGTTGATATATTACTGGTCAATACAGAGCAATTTTTTTGATTGATCCTTTCTATGGATGATAAGCACTGAGTGCAAGATCCATGTAGTCCATGATCACAAATAGTAATCCACATTATGTATTTTTGCAAAACGCTGCTACAATATCATGAATATTTTTCATTCTCTCTTGCATTTATACATTATTGGCACTACATTGTGATGCATAAGCAAAAAAATCTATAATCAAATAGGAAGTAGTGCATCTACTTTTAAAAAATTAGGGTACATTTTAGTGCTTGCTTGATTTACAAATATAAATTGACAAATAATTTTTAGTTTTCAAAAAAGAACCCACTCCATTGTATCTTTGAGCATTTAAAATTGAATGAACTTGAAAAGTGTTTCTTCACCTTAAAAGAAACAAGGTCATCAAGAATGAGTATAATGACATTGGATGCTCATTGTAATAGATGAGATCTAACATTTTATGTATTGTGAGTAGCTGCAACATTGGCTATTTTTTCGGGACCATCTTTCAAAATAAATTGCCAAGAAGAATCCATTCATAACCTTTCTACAGTTATTTACTATAGATATGCAAGGCATTGGCATCATTAAAGAGGTATTGGGAAGCATTGGAAATCATAAATCATAGCTTGAAATCGGGCCACAACCATTTTTGTCAAGAAAAGAAAGACAAACTTCATTCATTGGGTGCACGTAATATTGTAATTTTGTCTTGACAATATCCATTCAAACTTAGTGTACTTTAGGTTTACTTGGACTACAAATTTGAGGTTTTAAGTACAAATTTTAAGTTCATATGATGCCATTGATTTGACATAATTAAATTTTTACCCAAATCAATTGAATATCTGTGATTTCAAGTTAATATTTTATTTTGTTGTGGTGCATACAGAGGTTGCATACAATACAACGAACCTAAAAAATGGATATGACTGTGCATGCTACATTGTTCAACAACATCCATATAGCCTTGGCGCATGAAATTTCTACTACAAAGTGGTTTCCTGGTAAGAGAATATAGGGCTTATCCCTTTTTGAGTAACACATAGTTTCCAACCAATATTTACACTTTTTGTTCTTAAATGTGTTTGGACACTAAGAAATCATATTTAATTAAGGGGCATCTTATAAGAATTCATGAATCAAATATAGCTTTCAATGTTTTTGAAATGGCTCTTCCCACTCCTTCCTCTACAAACCCTCGAACAATGATATTTGTTGACAAGTTTCATGGGGGTTTGTTGAAAATGGGTACTCCAGACTCCTAACACTCTTACCAATGCTTCAAACACCTTCCAACAGGTTTACTCATGCTCCAGGAACTCTCTTACAACCTTTACCAATGTTGTTTCTTCAAACTACAACCATAGTATTTGACAAAAATCCCCCATCTATTATGCTCTGATGGATGTTCTTACCCTACTCCAAAGCTCCTATTTTGGAACATGCAGGGAAGATGTTGGCATAGGTTGTGGAATTTGGCTTCAGACTTGCTAATTGCATTTGCTTGAAAGTTTCTAAAGCCTTTTTGGTGTAGGAGCACCTACACCTCATTCTCCATTTTTAATAATTTGATGGAAATAGGTGTTTAGCAGGATTAGTATGAGTATTTTGAGTATTTTTGTCTTACATAAGGTCCATTAAGACCATTGAGTATGATCTAGGGTGAGTCTTTGGGTTTTGTGATTAAAATGTGCAAAAATGACACCTTACTTCAAATGTTGTCATGTAGCCTTGGGAAGGCAAAAAAACTTGAATTTGTATGTAAATGTGCAAGGTTGGAGTTTTGAACATGTGATAAGGCTATTTTGAAGCCATTAGAGTGGTTTTAGAAGTCATAAGATTTTCAAATTGAAAAGTTGCTCCAAAATGCAAAATTGTCATGTTGTAATTTGTTGTAATCTCTACATTATGATGTAAGTATCATTAAACAGTGCTTCCCTCTTTTGAAAAATAGTTGAGGGCCATTGGGAAGGTGATGAAAAGTTTAAAAAGCCTCCATTGGGTCAAGGCAGGTTTGATGTTGGAATTTTTGGAGATTTGAAGCAAATAAACTCTATTTTTCTGATATTTTCCAGCATTTTTCACTGTTCCCGTGCTTGGTACAGTCTGTAGCATTATTGTACAACATTAAAATATTGATGGTTTGTTAGAGGGGTGAATCTAGTTTCTTTTGGTGGTGATTTGAGTTAATTTCATTAAGAATTGAGATAGTTACACCAATTTCTCTGAAAATGGGTTTGAAACCCTACAAAACAAGGGTTTGGTTACAAATATGTTGATAATTCACCATTCCATCGTGGGAAAATTTTAATTTTTGGCGGAATGGTGGATTTAGGGGTCCTCTACATGATGCAATTGGTTTTAGGAGGAAACGTGGAGGTTTTTGAGAATTATTTGATTCCCTAGGTCTGGTTTTGTATGTAATAGTCCAAAAAATGATGTTTTGAAAGATTTTTTTTTCCTCTGGGGAACCTGTTGGAGTCAATTGAAGGCATTAGGGGTGTTGGGGTGTGCCTTGGTAGTTGGATTCCTTCTTTACACAGGCCTAACTAAGCCTTTTTGAGGGTTGAAAATTAGTATTTTGAATCATAAACTTTTGGAGTTTGATCCTATGCATTTGAGAACCTGTAAAGGTCTATATGAGATGTCTAAAACTAGGTTTCCTTGTCTGGTTATTTCCTTTAATAATTTTTTTATCATGGCTGTCCTATTGATTGATACTACAAGGATTCCTAGGCTAGTAAGGAAGCGATGGATGAATGGAGGGTTTTGAATGCAAAGTTTGGTTGTGTAGTCATGTTTTGTCATGTTGAGAGTATTGAATGCATCCCAAAGTCCTGTTGGAATGTCTAGATGTAAAGGTCAAGTTGTGTGATTAGATTACCTTGTTGAAGGGTATAGTTGAATAAGTGTGTCAAAGCGTTGTGTCAAGAAGTTGCTTCCCCTGCACTCTGCATCACTTTTCAGCAAATCCATTTTGTACATATCCCGTAATCATCATATTCCATGAGATGGTATCTCTTTCAAGAATTCTATCAAACAGTTCACATGTCTTTTCTATGCTTCCACATTTTGCATACATGTCTACTAGGGAAGTTGAAACTACAAAATCTGACAAAATTCCTCTATTCTTTATGGTTTGATGGATGTTCATACCCTATTCCAAAGCCCCCATTTTGGCAGAGGAAGGAAAGATGCTCACAAAGGTTGTAGAATTTTGCTTTATAGCTTCCAATTGCATTTGCTTGAAAGTTTCTAAAGAGTTTTCAAAAAATCCATTTTGTGCATATCCAACAATAATTGCAGTCCAAGAGATGACATCTCTTTGAGGTATTCAGTCAAAAACTTCACATGCTTTCTCTATGCTTCCACATTTTGCATACATGTCAAGCAAAGCATTTCCAACTATAATATCAGATGAAAATCCCCCTTCTATTATGCTTTGATGGATGTCCATACCCTGTTCCAAAGCTTCCATTTTGGAACAAGTAGAGAGGATGTTGGAAAAGGTTGCAGAGTCTAGCTTTAAACCTACAAATTGCATTTGCTTGAAAGTTTCTAAAGCCTTTTCAACAGATCTAATTTGTGTATATCCTGCAATTATTGAAGTCCATGAGACCATATTTCTTTGAGGATTTTTTTTGAACACTTCAAGTGCCTTGTCTATGATCCCACATTTAGCATACATGTCTATAAGAGCAGTTGCAATTACAATATCTAACAAAATTCCTCTATAATCAACTACTTTGAGGAAGTAAGGGCCCTCTATACATGTGACCATTATGTTGATGAAATTGTATTCCTTCTATTTTATCTAGTGAAAGCTCTCAATTTTTGGTGAGTTTACCTTTTATAGTATCTATTCTCATATTTTAGAGGTTACAAATCAAGAGGATGAGTTTAATGTGGTGAATGATCATTTCCCTAGTCTAAAAATAGGGTTTTATGAGTAAAGATGGAGGTTAGAGTCTAAGGTTTACAAAAATACCTTTAGAAGTGAAATTTTCATGGAATAATAAGCTTGTGTAGACCAAATAAAGAGTGATCAAAGTATTGGTTGTGAGAGTTTGGGTTTGGAGATAGAAGAAACTAAAGACCCTTGTGGTAGCCAAGGCTTAAAGAGGCATAATTTTGACTGAGACAGTTAGTTTTGAATCATTTGGTCCAAAGGACCTATACCCCACTTTGAAATATGTTTTAACTAAGTCGAAAAGGAATCTAAAGGTTTGGTTATTTATGGGTAAATGTGTTTATCTTGGGAGAAAAGCTCTGACATACCGTTTTGTAGACCTACAAGATTTGTATTCAGTTTATGCTTCTTCATTATATATGCTAGCGAAGGTTGCAGAGTTTGGCTTTAAACCTACAAATTGTATTTTCTTGAAAGTTTCTAAAGCCTTTTGAATAGATCTAATTTGTGTATATCCTACAATTATTGCAGTCCATGAGACCACATTTATTTGAGGCATTTTGTCGAACACTTCAAGTGCCTTGTCTATGATCCCACATTTAGCATACATGTCTACAAGAGCAGTTGCAACTACAATATCTGAAAAAATTCATCTATCGTTTATGCTTTGATGGATGTCCATACCCTATTCCAAGGCTCCCAATTTGGCACCTAGAATCCAATCTGAAATTGATTCCATTGTCAACCTGTCATAGTTGCAACACTTGAATATAATAGAGTGTGGAGGTTTAAATAAGCTCCCTTATTCCATCGGCAAGCTGTCACAGCTGCAGTACTTGAGCATAGAATGGTGTAAAAGTTTAAATAACCTCCTTGATTCTATTGGCAACCTATCATATCCACAACCTTGAACATAGAAAGGTGTGAACATTTAAATAACCTTCTTGATTCCATTGGTGACTTGTCATAATTGCAACACTTGAACATGGTAGGGAGTATAGATTTAAATAACCTCCCTCATTCCATTGGAAACCTGTCATAGTTGTAGCACTTGAACATAAAAAATGTGTAAAATTTTAAATAACCCCCCTAATTCTATTGGAAACCTATCACAACTGTAGCACTTGAACATAGAAGACTGTAGAGGTTTAAATAACCTTCCTGATTCCATTGGCAACCTGTCATATCTGCAACCTTGAACATAGAAGGGTGTGAACGTTTAAATAACCTTCTTGATTCCATTGGAAACCTATCACAACTGTAGCACTTGAACATGGTAGGGTGTATAGATTTAAATAACCTCCCTCATTCCATTGGGAACTTGTCACAGTTGTAGCACTTGAACATAGAAATGTGTAAAAGTTTAAATAACCCACTGATTCTATTGGCAACTTGTCACAATTGCAACACTTGAACATAGAAGAATGTAGAGATTTAAACAACCTTCCTAATTCCATTGGCAACATGTCATAGCTGCAACCTTGAACATAGAAGGGTGTGAACGTTTAAATAACCTTCCTAATTCCATTGGCAACCTGTCACAACTACAACACTTGAACATGGTAGGGTGTATAGATTTAAATAAACTCCCTCATTCCATTGGCAACCTGTCATAGCTGTAGCACTTGAACATATAAATGTGTAAAAGTTTAAATAACCCCCCTAATTCCATTGGCAACCTGTCACAACTACAACACTTGAACATAGAAGATTGTAGAAGTTTAAATAACCTTCTTGATTAGATTGGTCACCTGTCACAACTGCAACACTTGAACATAGAAGATTGTAGAGGTTTAAATAACCTTCCTGATTCTATTGGCAACCTGTCACATCTGCAGTTCAAAAATGTAAAACTTGCATTAAGGTGTAAAGTTGAAAATGTAATATTGCTAAAATTCACTTTGAGGGGATATGAAGAGTCTTTAAAGTTCAAAAGGTGGTTATGGTTGTTTGAGGGGTAGTTTTGAGTTTTCAAGTGTATTTAAATGCCTCAAGAGGCTCGAATGAGTGTAGTTTTGATAGAATTTATGTGTTTTTGCACTTTTCTTACGATGTAAGGAATCATACATGTTCTTTATGATATGAAACCAATATGCTTTCATCGGCCTATCGGTGGAGCTATGAGGGGAGTTCCCCTGATGTAGTAATGTTAGGCTGATAGTGACCGCCTAACATTACTACACTGGGGGAACTCCCCTCATAGCTCCATCGATAGGCCAATGAACATGCTTTCATCGGCCTATCGGTGGAACTATTAGGGGAGTTCCCCCGATGTAGTAATGTTAGGCTGATAGTGACACTATCGGCCTAACATTACTACATCAGGGGAACTCCCCTAATAGTTCCACTTATAGGCCAATGAAAGCATATCGACAACACTAAAACATATCAACGAAAGATAACACAATGTCCCACCAATTTTTTTCCACACAAAAAATCATGAAAATAAGGTGTGCTACCCCCATACCCCCATGAGGGGTGTTGCCCCTTGACCTCGTTGGGGGCGCTGCCCCCAGATCCCCATGAGGGGTGCTGCCCCTTGACCTTGCTGGGGGCACTGCCCCTTGGCCTCGCAAGGGGCGCTGCCACTAGATCCCCATGAGGGGCGCTGCCCCTTGACCCCACTAGCGGCATTGCCCCTAGACCCCCATGAGGGGCAACGCCCCTCGACCTTGCTAGGGGTGATTTTCAGTCCTAGATTTTGAAGATCTAAGATATTCAAGTAACCTACAATTTTGTAATCAATTACACCTATAAGACAAGTCGCATGCTTGACATTAGTGAAGAAGGTTAAGGGTTTTCAATGTTTATTTGTAGAATCTAGCGACCACTATTAGTGCAAATATTTGGAGTTGATATTAAGAAGTGTTGTGAACCTTCTTCAAAGTTGGGATTTGATGAAATTAAAGGTGTTGAGCCCATTTGGTCTAATGCCCCGTTATGATAGAGTTGACTGTTGGAGTAAAACTGTGTTTGGAAATATTTGTAGTGCTCCTTATTGTATGGTGTTAAAACCCTTGAGGTTCATTTATGCGAGTGTCATGAATTCCTCTAAAGCAATTATGAATGCCTATATTCATATATGATCCACAACCTATGCATTGATGGTTCTATAGCAATATTTATGCATGGTTACCTCAAAACATAGTTAATAACAATAATTCATATCATTTGGCCTTTCTTTTTATAGATATATGAGTAGATAGCTGTTATCATAGCTATTGTTTATTTTTTTTATTTTACAGTGATAAAATTTCTATCTCTTTTTCCTATTGTGATGGTTTTTAGATTCTTGGCAGAAAGTGGGCTTTTCAATTTGCATATTTCATACTTTGCAACATGGGACTCCTACTATTTTCTAGGAGAGATATCAAGGTACTCTGTTTCATTTTCCTATTAACCTATATAAATGCAACAATAAGGAAGAAATTTCAATTTATTTATATATGCTACTAACTTAATTGAGATAGAATTTGTGATCAACTTTAGATCCCCATGATTTTGATATTAGGTGTTTTATCTTGATATTAGATGTTTTTTCTTGATAGGATGTCTAATCTAGGATTATTGTTGACCAGAGATGTTGTGACTTTGTCCAGTATGGTTATCTTTTTGGCTAAATGGCTAGCATTGTATCTTTGTCTATAACTTGATGGGTATAATCCTGTATTAAAACATAGCTTAATTCATTTATCATGAAAATGGTTTTGAAAAGAGTTATAGGTTATGGATTCTTTAAAATCTTAAAGATGAAAGACATTGGTTAAAATTTATAAAATGCCAAAGTGCTTAAAATACTTAAATAAAACCAAGACTCATCTCCAAGTATCTTCTCAACAATTCCTAACTGTTGCAATCACAACCTTCATATAGAGTTTGTCCCCATTGCAATTATGTATTAGACTAATCTTATCCCATTGTTTAGTATATTCATCCTATCCCCATTGCTCAATGATATATCAAACTAAGCTTGTCTCGATTGCTTTGTGTACTCAACAATTCACAACTTTCCTTGGGGATGCACATAACTCAGTTGATGAACCAGGTGAGAAATTATGTCCATAACATGGAAACATTTTTTGGAGGTCTTGTTGTGGGATTCATAAACAGTTGGCAAGTTTCCCTTGTAACTCTAGCTACTAGTCCATTTATTGTGGCTACAGGAGGAGCTTCAAATATCTTTCTTAATATGCTTGCTGAAAACATTCAAGATGCATATGTTGAAGATGCTAGCATTGCAAAGCAGGTTTGAATGGGGGGTGGGGGAGGATGTAGTTCATATAAATTAACTTGTTAAGATTTTGTATTTTGTTTGTAAATTGACTTTATGCTAATTTCTTGTTGACTTGTGGGTAGTTGCTATGATTTGGCTTCAGGTAATTGTTGATGGTTGTGTTATATTTGACAAATGTCAGGCATTTTATACATGTTTTTCCCAGTCTAGGAAAGTAGTCCAATCTTGATAGATGTTTCCTAGTCTATATTTTGTGTACAAGCACCACTCCTAATGAATAAAACAATCATTGATATTGGTCTACAATCTCTTGGCATGTTTTGTTATATTTTTCTTACATAGCAACAACTAATGTTATTGTTTGGCTGTAAACACCACTTCTACTTATATTTATGTTGGCTTAGATTGATGATAGTTTCTTTATTAGAGTTGATACCTTGATCACTTTTGTTTTAATAGCAAGGAAATATTCTTTTAAGATGTTATGTTCATGATAGATATTTAACAAATCAAAGCAATTTTAACTGATAATGACCCATGGAAGTCATTATTTTGATGTAAGTCATTAATATTTCTAGGATATGAACATGGTAGAAAATCTAAAATCTCCTTAATGCTTTGGTACTTTAGTATAGACCCATTGAATTATTTCAAATTTAAGGTTATTTTTTACACTAACCATGGATGCAGTTTCTTTGCTTACATTTAGATTGGTTTTATTGATTGTAGAATTGAGTGACTCTTTTTTGCCTTGTGTAGGAAGGGAATGGGTATGATAAGTTATTTTGGAGGTAAGGGATGGGCTGGTGGAGGTGGTGACAGAGTTTCCATAAAGAGCTATAGTAGGCAAGAGAGTTTGAATGAGGGCAACCTACAAATGATTGAAGCTTTATCACAATCATAGACAAAAAGTTCCTTTGCAAAGATGTATCATGCACATATGCATTACAACTTGGATAAGGGACTATAGGTGATATAAAAGAACAGTCATGTTCCTATTCTTTTGTAAGATGTTGAACAACATAAAGGCAAGGTTTTAGAGTAGTTTTCAACTAGTTATTTTCTCTCTCAACAATGTATCACTTGTAATCTTTTCAAGTTCTTTTATGTTGAGACAACAAATTGTAACTCCATTTTCAAGCTTACACAACTGAATGTAATATATTTTTTATTAATAAAATAGGTTATTTTTATTTTCTCATTGTTGTTTTATTGTGCAAATATTTTAGATAGTTGATAAGTAATCTTTTTTATTAATGGAAACCAGTAAATAAAAATGACTAAATATATGACTAAAGTAATGACTAAATTAATGACTAAATATATGACTAAATGACTAAATTGATGACTAAATATATAACTAAATCAATGATTAAATTAATGACTAAATATGACTAAAGTAATGACTAAATATATGACTAAAGTAATGACTAAATTAATGACTAAACAAATCACTACCATGACTAAATAAATGACTAAATTAACGACTAAATCAATGACCAAATCAATGATTAAATAAATGACTAAAATAGTTTAGTCATAAATTTGGTGGTGTTATAAATGACTACAAATAAACCACTAAAATAGTCACATGACTAAAATTAGTGACTAAAAAAATGACCAAAAAAATGACGAAATAAATGACTAAATCAATGACCAAATCAATGACCAAATTAATGACTAAAATCAATGAGTAAATAAATGACTAAAATTGTTTAGTCATAAATTTAGTGGTGTTATAAATGACTACAAATAAACCACTAATAGTCACGTGACTAAAGTTAGTCATTTATATGCAATTTTTAGTAGTTTATTTAGTCATATATTGTTGTTTGTGTACTAGTGAATCTAATAGATTATTAGGGATATCTCCAAATGAAACTGTACTTATCAAATTAGAAACTTAGATGACTACTTTGGATTACTTTCTCATTATCTAGTAAAAATTACTCTTAACAATCAATTTCAAAAGATACTTACCTACATGGGCATTGAATATTTGCCTATGTTGTAGAGATATTTTACAAACTATGGTAAGTGTGGGGTCCCAAAATTGCCACTTCACTTCCCAGAACCAAATCTCAATCACAAGGCTAGGTTGTCATCATACAAGTGAAATCAACTCGTCAGTAGACCATGGAGGGTTGAAGGCTAACTCTATGAGAGTGGTTTATATATCCTAATATGCTTTGATCTCAACTTAGAATCTGGAGGGTATTCCTAGGGGTATACCTTAACAAGTATTAAAATCACATAAAATGAACAATAAGTAAATATCAATGGCACCCAACTTGATATCTTGGCCCCAAATATTAGAGTCGCTCAAAGAATCAAGCTCCAAGGATCACCTACAACCAAAACTTCCTTCTATAAGAGAAAGAAAAGAAAGATAATAGATTTACAATAATGGATGGAAAATAATTATATTGATGCAATTGATCCTTAAATACGAGGCCTTGCTTCTATGGGAAATGTTTAGAGATATCATTAGATAAGATAATGTTAAGTGTCTGAATCCTATGACATGAAACAACTAAAGATGAGATGTGATGAGATCACATGACAACTAAGGACTTCTAGAAATATTGCTAGGACCTAAGTAAACTTAACATGCTAATATGACCTACTAGGTGAACTACTTAGGTACAATACCTTATTCACACCAATGCACCCCCTTAAGTGAAAATTAGGGGATAAGTAGATGTGAAGCGTTTTTTCCTTTATCATTTTGATTTTTGGCTTGTACAAATTTTTAAGTTTTAGATGAGCTCGCACTCAAGTAGAGTTATCAGAAAGGTGTGCAATGCACCACATGGTGGCTGCACAAATTTCAATTTTCACCTTCCTTTTGGGAGAAGTTGGGACATGTGCCAACTCATCAAAAATTTTCTCAAGAAGCTATAGTCATGAGCTCATTTGAATGTTTTTGCCTATTCAACACATCATCTCTTCGTTGCAGGTAGATTGTGCTTCTTACGAAGCGATATATTTTGGGAGTTTGTTGGAGCTTCCTAGCCTTTTTCTTTTCTTGGTTTTTATGATGGAAGCTTTGATTCAGTGTCCCTGGGTGACATGATTGGTTAGTTGGACCTTTTCCTAGGCTGTTTTCTAGGATTTGATCATTTACAGACCTCTATCTTTGCTAAATATCTGAAAAGCATTAATGCAGCAGTTGAGAATTGATGAGCAAATATTGTTGTGACCTAATTAAATATATACAATCAGATCATGTGCTATCAAATGCCAACATATGACAGTAATTACTTTTGTGTTGTGGCAGCTATTTTCCATTTCTATAGCTATAAAAGAGAGGCAGCGATAGATGAAAGGGTTGGATTCCAAGTTTCAATTTCCTTTATTGAGGAAAAGTTTCTTTAGCTTTCTTAGGATATAGAACTATTTTTAGGAGTAGAATTTGTAGAAATAATTTTCTCCTAACATGTTATATCTTTTAAAGCTTAAACTATTGTCGGATCAACGTCCGACCTCTGTTTTAAAGTTCATTTGATATTTAAAGCATAAAATATTGAGGAGAAATCCTTGAGACTATGCATGTATGGCCTTTATCGAGATTTACTTCTTTAGGATTTTTTTTTGAATGAAACATTGTGTCTTGCAAGCTCAATTCAAATAGTTTATGTGGCTGATTTCTATGCTGTATGCTCATATAGTAGAATGATAACTTGTGAAAATTGGACTATGTCATTGGAATTTTCTATTTTTCTAAAGGGTTTTTGTTTTGTTATATTATGTTGTATTAGGAGGAAGAATTTATGCAAAGTCTGAATATTTTTCTATTAACCTTATAAATCTTTTTGATCATACCTTAATGAACACTTCCTGTAGAAAGATATGCACTGTACTTGTTGCTAGCCTTTATTGTTCATTCTCTTTCCAACAATGAGGTGTTGTGGCATTCTGTGTCTAATTATATCACTTATAGGAATGATTAGGTTTGAAATGTTGTAAAAGATTTGGTGCATCACTATTTTATTTTTTCTATTTACATTTCCTTCTACCCTTTTCTCCAAGCCCCAAAGAAGAGCTAACTTTCTATAAAAATCCCAGAGATATTTAGTGAGGTGCAAATTGGTCCCCCAGTCACTAAATTTCCCATGATTGTTGGAGAGGTGCAAGATTTGATGATCAATAATTCTTTTTTTGGAACACCTGGTGGGACAAGAAGTTTTTTGAACACCTAATTAGAAGTCAAGAATATTTCTTAAATCAGGCTAAGGAAGGAAACTAGAAGTTTCATGCCCATAGTCCAAATAAGAGCATCTTCGAGAGGAAACTTTGAGTACTCTCAGTTTCCTACTTTAAGACCTAGGAAAGGGAGACTTACAAGTTTTGTATCACCTATAAGGAACAATAGAGTAAGAAGTAAGAGCCCAATATCCAAAGCCTTATCTACTCCACTTGGAGGCACAACCTTCCAAATCAGAATACCCATGTGCCCAATTCATAGGAATCTTTTCTCTATGGCTCAGGTACCTCCCCTTGCTTCTAGGAATTTCGTAACCTAGGATAGCAGTAGTCCATTATGACCACCCACACCCCAGATGTATGGCCTGCCATACACACTAACGCCCTCAAGGTTATTGCAAAATTCTCTGGAGAAGACTTCAAAACCCCTTCTGAACACCTTTAGGATATAGCAAAGGTGTGTAGGGTACATAATATAGCAGAGGAGAACATTACCTTGAGGCTGTTAGCTACCTCTTTGAAAGGAAAGGCCCAAGACTGGTATCATTCTTTGGCCTTGGGCTCTATCATATCCTCAGATCAGCTTAGAGAAAGGTTGTTCGAATGCTTCTCAGAGAAAGGAGATTGTTCTTCATTGTGGCAACAACTAATTACCATCAAGAGAGATCCATAAGAGCCCATGAGTGATTTTAACATGAGGTTTCATAAGACCTGGAAAAGGATCCCTGTGACTGCTTGACCCCAAGCCATGATGGAGTTCATGTTTTATCTGAAGGCCCTCAACTCAAACATCATAGTGATGATAATGTCCATGGGAGGGGATATCTTACCCGATGCATATTGGTTGGTTGTGTGTGCAAAACAACATTTAATTGATTCCGGGAAGCTTCCACCACAACCTTTGATTCTTGTATTCGTAGAAATCTCTGGTGGTCTTTGGGAGGAAGCTACTCCAAGCACTCCTGCTACAAAACTAATGTTGGCTACGCCACAGTTTATGCACGTGTATCTTGTTATCCAAACAAGCATGCCGGGTTCTTCCTCAATCATAGAAGACATCAATGACATGAAGAGTCTCATGCAAAAATTTTAACGAGTTGTTAATAATCAAATGATATAAAGCAATTCCTTTGAAGCATACCACCCAAGCCTATGGCAGGGGAAAGCCATCTTATCAACAAAATCCATACCAGGGATCCTCTAGAGGAGGAAGTCAATAGGAAATGTCTATAAATCAAATATTTTCGGTCACCATGCCACTATAGATGGTCAAAGACAACCTGAGTAAAGAGTTGATTCTAGGCTAGAAAAAATTGGTGGAAGACGAGAATGTATGGTGCTTCCCATGCAACGATATCCATATGCCCTGAAATTGTCCAAGGGGGCATATGCAATAGAAGATAGTGGACCAAAGAAATAAGGGTGTGCTCCTGATGCAGATGAATATGAGTCTTCTAAAATGGAAAATGCTCGTTTTAAGGAACAAATGCAAGGAATGTCCTTGGAGCAAGATTTGGATATCGTGCCCAATCAAGCACTATTTTCATGGATGGAGGAAGAAGATGCAGTGTTCATGAATGAAGCTCTAAAAACTAATGCCCCAAAAATACAGTCGGATTACAACTCAAGATCCAAAAGAAGGCTCACGAGAATACATGTAACAAGCTTTACCATGCCCTCAACCATGTCAATTGTCACTGCAAGAAAAGTAGGTTCCATTGCTCAAAGTCCAACCTATTTTGCATTCGCATAATCCACCATTGACAGAAAAGGAGGCGAGCAAGGCACCAAGCCTAATCATGATGGAAAATTTTCTTCCGAAAATGAGAGAAATACCACCACTCAAGCCCAAGACCCAACCGATCAGAATGCTTAATGTGGTGGAACAATTGAAGAAGTTAGTTGCCAATGTGTCTCTGTGGGACGTTATATCTATTCTTGAACAAAAGACATTGCTTCAGGAAGCATTGAAGAAAGAAGAAAAAATGCCGCAAACGAACGCAATTTCATCATGTAGCCAAAGCAGAGACAAAGGATCCACATCAACTCCTCAAGTTCCAAAAGTAGCTGCTTATAAAAATGATGTGAGCATTGCAAAAGATAAAGAGGTAAGCAAGCCAAAGCCCACACCTTTATTTTTAACACTTATTGTGGGAGATAAGATTTTGCATAATAATATGATTGATTCAGGGGCTAGTACAACTATCATGCCAAAAAAAGTGGTTGATGCCTTGAAACATATGTATGAACCCCTTGAGAAAGGAATCATGCAAATAGACGAAAAGAAAGTTCTGACCATTGGTCAGATAAAATAGATCTATCTCTGACCCTTTTCTCATGTCCAAGCCAAATAGTCACATATAAGAAATAGTAGTGATAGAAATTCCCCCGGTCTTCAGAATGCGTCTTTCAAGAGATTTCACTGTGAAGCTTCGTAGATACTTAGCACTTGACTAGTACCACCTGATATTGAGAACTAAGCACATGGTGAAGATGAAGATTCTATCCAAATATTTGCATCTTGAACACATTGCAAACAATGTAGTCCTGTGCTTTGAAGTAGCACATACCTCCATCTCTCAATAAGAGAGATATTGTGTGGAAATGCTGGAAGATGAAGAAGATACAAGTGATCAGACTCCCAAAGAAGTGCTACTCAACCAATTCATTGACTCCAATCCATTGAGAAACTTTCATGCAATAGGGCTAGGAACCTATGTGATTTTCGATGATGATCAGGTCTTCTTGAAATTGATGAAAGATCGAGAGGAATATGATGATCTGGGAGATAATTGTCTATGGACCCTATATTTTGATGGTGTCAAATGTAAAGCTAGCTCTGGAGTAGGTGTCTGACTAGTGTCTCCAAGAGGATCAAAGACCCTCAAAGCTTACCATTTTTGGTTCTCATGCTTGAACAATGATGCCAAACATGAGGCCTTGGTCCATGGTCTGATCCTTGTAGAAAGAATGGGTATAAAGAGAGTACAAGCTTTCAAAGATTCAAAGCTAGTCGTGAGCCAGGTCCGTGGGCAAGCGACTGCAAAAAATACAAGGATGAGGTCATATAGACATCAGATTTGGGACTTAATTGAGATCTTTGAAGTCTTCAATATACAAGTTATTCCTCAATCTCAAAATAGTATCATTGATCAAATGGCTTTTTTCGGTTCACAAATTGAATCAACTTCTGATCCAATCAAGCAGAATGCGGTACAAGTCATCATCCAACACTCAATTCTTGACAATGATGAAAACTGATAAGTTTTTAATGATGACATTCAGATTGTTGCTTTCATACAGAAAGGAGGAATGACTTATGTCAACTATTCACCACTAGGAGCCGAATTTCCTGAAGAGCAAATCATCCAATTAAAAGGGAACAAGCTTCCTCAAGGATTAATTTCCCTAGAGAATCTCTTTGATTGTGAAGATGTGAGAAATAACAAGAAAAGGTTCACTGCAGATGCTAGAGACTATGAAGAGCTTGATGTGGGAAGCCGAAAAAAGTTGAAAGTCGAGAAAGAAGTTCCTCACAAGGAAAAGAAAAGACTTAAGGATCTATGTTTCAAATATGATGGAGTTATCACCCGGACCTATGATGATCTTAGACGGTATGAACCAAGCATAATTCAACACACTATAGACTTGGTAGAAGGATCTAAACCCATCTGAAAAAAGAAAAGGCCAATCAATCCAAAGGTTGAAGCGTTGATGGTGCAGGAGCTCACCAAATTGGTCAAGTCAAGAATCATATATCTAATCAAGCATTCAACTTGGGTGTCAAATCTTGTACCAGTCTAAAAAAAGAATGGAGATATTAGGCTTTTTGTCAACTTACGAGATTTGAATAAAGCCTTGCTAAAAAATCATTACCCCTTGCTGTTGATGGAGCATATCGTGTAGAATGTGGTCGGATCAAAGATGTTTTCATTGTTAGATGGTTTCTTAGGCTATAACCAAATATATGTGAAGGAAGCTAATCAACATAAGATAATGTTTACCACTAAGTGGGGAACATTTGCATATTCAAAAATGTCGTTCATACTTTCAAATGCTAGTGTGACTTTTCAATGGGAAATGTATATTGCTTTCAAGGGACTGATCAACTTGATTATCCTAATACATTCAGATAACCTAACAATCTTTCCAAAATCAAAAGATGATCACTTTGATCATTTGGAGAAGGTTTTCCAGAAATGCCAATAGTTTAGCATTTCTTTGAATCCCAAAAAATGTATTTTTGGAGTACCTGAAGGAAAGTTACTTGGCTTTGTGGTGGTAACTAAGGAAGGAATAGCAATAGATCCTGAAAGGGTTAGATCCATAATGGAATTACCCCTACCAATGAACCAAAAGGGACTGCAATCCTTTCCGGGGAAGATCAATTTTGTCAGTAGATTCATATCAGATTTCGCAAGCATTGCAAGACCAATCACGTTGATGCTAAAGAAAAACCTAATTTTCAAATGGACCCCAAAGGCAAAGCATCTTTTGAGCAGCTAAACATAGCCATCTTTGTATCCCCAGTATTGGTCAACCTTGAATTTTCCAAATATTTTCTTCTCTATGTGTATAGTGGCCAACATAACATAGCTTCTGTGCTCACTCAAAACTTTGAGGAAGATAATGGAGAGCATCCTATTGTGTTCCACTGCAGGACCCTTAAAGGTTATGAATCCAAGTATAATTTTGTAGAAAAAAAAATCTTTTTCCATTGTTAAAAGCTTAATGAAGTTACAAAACTTGGTGTTAGCAAACAAGATCACTATTCTCATGGTACATCCCAGTGTGTGAGAATATATCACAGAAGGTGAGATAATAGAAAAGAGGGAAAATTGGATCACCAAGATCCTAGAATATGATGTGGACATTAGACCAACCAAGTTGGTTTGAGGAAGAGGTATGTGTGAATATATTTCATAGGAATCAAGTTTCGAAGCCGAAAAAGAGACCGATCAGGTCTACTTGAACCAATTTGAGTCTGACGAATCTTGGGTGGCTAATCAAACACGGTATATGTAAAAGGGATACTACCCAACCAACCTTCCATTCCATAAAAGGCGTTACCACCAATTGCAAGGTACTAGTTTTGTATTAATTGAGGGTATATTATTCAAAAGAAATTATGATGGTGTATTACTACGATGTTTAGACAAGTTACAGGTGGAAAGAGCTCTCAATGAATTCCATCGTAGTCCCAAGGGTGGTCATTTCTCTGCCAAGACTACCACTTTAAAGATAATGCAAGCATGATATTATTGGACCTTTATGTTTGATGAAGCACACCATTTGGTGCAAAAGTGTACCCAGTGCCAATTTTTTATTGGAAAAAGAAATAATGTCTCTTTTCCACTGAGCCCAATTGTAACCGAGGAACCCTTTGCTCAATGGGGTTTGGATTTTATCAGAATGATAAATCCTATTTCTAGACATAAGTGGATCCTCACGGTGACCAAATACTTCACAAGGTGGATGGAGGTCGTAGCCCTAAAGAATGCCATAGAGGGGGAAATTATGAATTTCCTTAAATAGCTAGCAACCAGATTTGGCCCACCCAAGACCATCATATACGACAATGCCTGAGCTTTTGTTGGATTAGGGATGCCATATTTTTCTGTCAGGTATGGGATTTTCCTTAAAACCATCGAATTACTATCCACAAGGAAATGGGTTAGGAGAGTCAACCAATAAAAACCTAATTAGGTTAAACAAGTGTATTGGTTCAAAACGAGAAAGGGATTGGCACAAGCATTTGTGAGCTGCTTTGTGGGAAAAACATATTACTCCCAAGAAAATTATGAAGACCTCCCCTTATGAATTAGTGTACAAAAAAGAGATAGTGTTACCCATTTCCATAGAAATTCTTGCCTTACAATTACTGAAAGGCCTGGAAATTGAAGAAAGTGGTGGAATGGAGGTATAGCTAGAAAAACTCCTCAAACTAGAGGAAGATAGAGAAAAGCCTTATGGAGCCATGATCAACCATCAACATATAGTAAAGGGATGGTTTGAAAAAAATACCTCTAACCTAGAATTCAAAGAGGGGAGCTTAGTGCTAAAGTACGATGAACATATTGCAAAAATAGGGCAACACACAAAATTTGAAGTGCTATGGAAGGGACCCTTTTGAATATGCGCACGTAAGGAAAATAATGCGTATGAACTTGAAGATATGCAAGAGAATGCTTTAGATATATTGGTGAATAGTATTTATCTGAACTTATTCCATTAGAGTACGTAGCTCTTTAAAAATTTTAACAGTTATGTACCATATGTAAAATTTTTGTAGATAAATTTTAAATTTTGAGAATAAGCCATCTGAGTGTTATCACCTAAAATTGCACCCTTGTTGAACCTGATGTTCAACACCTTAGTGTAACATGGGAAGACCTCTAAAGCTCTGGGTCACTTGTAGACAGAGTTCAACCTACGGAGAAGGCCGGCTTCCTTTGGTATCACCTAAACTACTGATTCTGTAAAGGAAAAGGGAGAAGGAATGCATAAAATAAAGCTAAACCCTATGGTGATACACCGAACTGATAAGAGCAATGGAATACTTAGGTTACACTTGAAAATTGGCAATGAACATAAGATTACGCATCAAATTTTGTAAGCTTGGAATTAATGTTTCACAAACAGGTTTGATTCACACACTTTTTCAAAAAAGGAAATGATTTTCGTAGATTAGAAACCATATGTGATTATATAAACATAGTTTGTGATTTGTATAATGATACTTTTGCAAAGGAAGGCATGAAAACAATAGATAAAGTTATAAGGGAATAGAAAAATTCACAAAATAAATTGATCATGAACTTGAAATGCAAAACACTTTGCAAGAACAAGATGGTAATCTGAAACATCAACAGTGACCAAGGTAAACTCTGTATACTATGCTCCAAAATGAGTTACAGAAGTTTGCTAATCTGAGAAAGGACTGCAAAAGTCACAGACTTTCGAAAAGCATAAGAAGAACTCCTTTACAAAGAGGCAAAAAATGCCCTATATACAAAAATTGTTGGCCCTTAGGGCTTACAAAAATATCTGCCCTCATAAAGATCTACCCTTAGATCTTTTAAATGAAGTTAATGCTACATTGAAGTGTATCCTTACTGTCCATGTTGGTGATAGATCGCCCTCAGGGGAAGCCTTAAGATCTTTTACAACATTAACTTTTGGTCTTCGTGTCTACCCTAGAAGCTCCTTGCCGAGCTTCCTTGAATGCCTCTGAGTGTTACCATAAATGTCAATCCCCTCTTCTGCCAGTAGAGATCCCAACTGTCACAAAGACTCATGGCCTTTTTCCTTTCTACCTAATTCCCGCTCCAGATCTTTCTGTAAGTTGATCTCTTATGGAAAAAGCATCAGATTTTCCCTGTAGTCAGCCTCCATAGAGACAATACTACTACCTTCGAACCGATTCATCACCCTTGATCATAGAGCAGATCCATGTTGCTTTCATTCAGTTGATATTCCTCACAAGGATAGTCGCGACAATCAAACTGCCCATGGTTCCCTCCGATTGGTTGAAAATATGCCACGCAAGCTTCCTCGGGTGGTCTAAAGTTCTTAGACAAAATCATATGTCGGTGAGACACTAATCGTGTCTCTTTGATGCGATTAGACCTCGCAGCAACATTTGGCAAGACATACGATGGTCGGCAAGACTTCCTGTTGAATGCAAGCTCTCGGCGATGAGTCCTACCATAGCCACACATCTATCGGTGAGACTCTACCATGCTTTGGTGAGGGTTTATTTCAGTTGGGAAGACCCTATTGGGTCGGTGAGACATCATAGTGAGGCCACAATCTTATACCGAAGGCACTATCCTTTCGGTGAGACCTAGTTTGGTCGCTAGGACGTTACAATGAGGCCCACCTTTTCTCCCTGTTGAGATCTCCTTTCACCGAGACCTCTGTTAGTCTCTGAAACATCTCCTCGAGCTCCTACTTCTTTGGCTAGACCACCGGTCTTCGATGAAATATTACGCTGACATCAATCCCTCTCAGTGAGACTTTTGCTATCGGTGAGACTCCTCGTTGAGCTCCCTTCCTTCGCCGATGTTGCTTCACTTCGGCAAGACCTCACCCCATTGGTGATACCTTACAGCGAAGCCCCTATATACACCGAAGGCATCCAGCTTTAGTGAGACCTTACCTGGTCGGCAAGACCTCTCCTCGACGCCGACCTCTTTGTCGAGACTCTCAATGGCCGCTGAGACATCGTGCCAAAGCCTTCCTCTCTTGGCGAGCTCAGACCCTCTTTCGAGGAGACCACCACTTGTCGGCAAGAGATCTAGGCGAGCCCAAAACCTTTTGGCAAGAGCTTCATTCTTTTGGCTAGATTACGGTTGATCGGCAAGACCTCATGCCGATGATGTCTCCTTTCACCGAGACGTCCTTTCCTGTTGGCGAGATACTTCCCATGCGGAGGGAGATACAAAACCTCACAGTGATTAAAATGTCTGACTGACCGGGACATTTCAAAATGAATAGAACCCCTGCTAGTCAGCAAGACAGCTAGAAGGTCTTGCCGACTTTCTCTTTAGAGGAAATTTATGCCGAACTTGACTGAAGTAGACTTGCCAACTGATCTCCTTGAGAAATGCATCAGGGGTATGATTTAATCATGCACAACAATGCCTCCATTTGGCCTTTATGAACACCTAAAACACAGATTTCCCTACCTAATTGAGCCCGTAGGTGAAAATCGAGCAACATTTCTAGCAACCTTTGCTGGATGTTTGCCTGCTAAACCTAGAAACTAGTAGCCAAACCTGTCCATTGGGCTCAGAGTCTCTTAGAAAAAACCTTAGAATAGACCATGAGCAACTCGCACATGGCTGTAACTCACTTGAGACTCATGAAGCAGATCAGGACACTGGAACTTTCTAAAACTGGAGAAACTGAAGTGAAACTATTTACTGTGTTGGAACAACACTTAGGAAATGAAACAACAACTAAACTAAAGGGCATAAGCACTTATTGAAAGAATGGAACCTATCTAATATGTACAATGATAAATCATGCCTCAAAACAACGTTGAGGTGAATCCCATTAATTGGGATTGGTAACCTTTCTCCATCCATGTTGGATAACTAGAATGTATTATGCTCCTTGCATTCAGTAACAACAAAAGGGCCTGCCTAGAAATGGTCAAATTTTGTATGTTTTCTTGGACCACTCTTTAGCACATCCCACTTGAGAACCATATCCCCTTCCTTGAAAACTTTGGCTATAGCTTTTTTATCAAATGTTTTCTTCGTTTGGCACTGATGATACTCCAAATTTTTCATTGCCCCTATCTCTTGATTCTTCAAGCTCCATGAGCTCTACATATCTTATGGACATTGGGTCCTGTTCTTCATATATCTCCAACTGATGAATAATGTCTAGAGCCGGAATCTCTACAGATAGAGGTAACCTAGCCTCTTTACCATAGACAAGAACATATGGAGAATTACCCATTGATCTCTTAGGGGTTATTCTAGCTACCCAAAGTGCAGATTTCAATGTGGTATGCCAAATTCTTTGATTCTCTTCCATAGTCCTCTTAATGATTCTGATCAAGTTTTTATTTGTACTTTAAACCAATCCATTGCCTTGTGGGTAATAATTGGAGAAGTATTCAAATGAATTCCATGTTTAACAACCCAATCTGTAACTCTTAATCCAACGAATGCAAGAGCATTATCTAAAATGATGGAGGCAGGAACTCCAAATCTAGTAACGATATCTTCATAAAAACTCAAAACTGAAGATTCATTTACTTCTTTCAAAGTTACTACCTCTGTCCACCATGTGAAATAGTCTGTAGCCGTAAGCACTGGATGGTGGATTAACTGGACCAATAAAGTCAATTCCCCATCTTATGAAGGGTTGTTCTACCTGAATTGGATGTAAAGGCATAGCCGACAACTTTTCCTTTCCTGCAAACAAAGCACATTTAATACACTTTCTTGACCATGCATATGCATTTTTAAACAAGCTGGGCCAGTAGTAACCAACTCTCATGATTTTCCAAGTAGTTGTCCCGTGAGCAAAGTGCCCTCCTGAAACTCCATCATCAAATTCATGCAGTACTCTTTCTGTTTGATCAATATTAATACACCTTAACAAGACACCATTCAAATTTTTCCTGAAAAGGATATTATCAATAAGGACATAAGGAATTGACTGCAATCTAAAGTATCTTCACTTTTCTCTGTCTAGACCTGGTGGACATTCGCTAGTATGAAGAAAGTGGGTCATTTCTTGTTCACCCAACTTGCAATTGAGGTAGGCGCAACAACTTGATCATTTTGAGGCTGATCAGTATTAGCTAAAACAACACCAGTTTCCAATTTCTGTGCATCTTCAGAAGTGGATGCAAGTTGCTCACAAATTCCTCTACCTCTGACAAGTTTTGTGATGTGGATGCTGACATCAAATTCCATTACTTTTGTGATCCACCCTGCTCTCTTCTCACCCAGATCTTTGTTCAACAAAAACTCCTTCACACTTGGGTGTGGAACCAAAATATGAATCCTATTGTTTGAAACTAGAGGTTTGAACTTCTTTAGGCTTCTGATCACAGCGAGAACATGTTTCTCAACAAACGTATATTTCTCTTCATAATCAGCAAGTATTTGACTAAAGAAAGCTATTGGCTGCTCTAAATTATCACTATTTTTTTGAACCAGCATAGCAGAGATTGGACTAACGCTGCCAAAAGCATACAAGAAGAAGTCTTTAGAGAAATATGGATTTACTAGTGTTGGAGCTGATGCTAAAGCTTCCTTGATTTCTTCAAAACTATGTTTTGCTTCTTTAGTCCAACTGAAAACCGCATTCCTTTTTAGCATGGCAGTCAGGGGCTGTAATAGATTTGCAACATTGGGAATGAACCTTCTTAAAAAGTTGATCCTCCCTAAAAAGCTCTGCAATCCTTTCTTGTGATTAGGTAATGGTAGTTCGAGTATAGCCTTAACTCTTTTAGGATCAATGGTAACCTTGTCTTTTGATACTATGTGGCCTAATGGTTTACCTTCATGAACTGCAAAAATACTCTTTGTCGGATTGAGAGATATTCCATATTCTCTGCATTTTTCAAAAACTTGCTTGAGATGTGACAAGTGTTCATCTGCATTATTTGAATATATAGTTATGTCGTCTAAGTAAACTAGCAAAAATTTCTGAGTTAAATTTTGAAACGCTATATCCATGGCATGCTAAAAGGTGGCACCGACATTAGATAAACCAAAAGGCATTCTCTTGTAGGCCATAGTGCCCCATTTGGTTGTAAATGTTGTTTTATACTGATCCTCCTCTTTGACTATAATCTGGTTATAACCAGAATATCCATCTAGAAGAGAAAATATCTCTGAACCAGCAACAGCTTGGAGAATTTGTTCCATGGACGATAAGGGTTAATAATCTTTCAGAGATGATCTGTTGAGATCTATAAAATCTACACATAATCTTATCTCACCGTTATTTTTTCTAACTGGAACAAGGTTAGAAACCCAAGATGTGTGTTTAATTGGAAATACGATACCCCCCTCAACTAACTTGGTAAGCTCTTTGATCATTAAAGGTTCAAGCTTGGGGTTCAATAGTCTTTGTTTTTGTCTAAGAGGCTTGGCATCAAGTTCTAACTCAATTGTATGTTGTGCAATATGAGGATCAAACCCTCTTAAATCAAAATATTTCCAAGCAAAAACATCATGATACTCTTGGCATAAAGAAATGAAAGCTCTCTTATCTTCAACTGAATAGATTTTTCCTAATTTGAGAAGCTTACCTTTAAAGATTTCCACTTTTTCATAATGATCTTCTTTCACTTGAATGTCGACTTTGTTCTTCTTAAGCTGATCATCAGAATTGAATATGGATTCCAAGGTAACTAGCCCTTTGGGAAGTTTATTTGTCTTCAGCTGTATCACTTGATCATCATACTACTATTTGATCTTTTCTTGGTTTACTACAGAAAATTGATCTTCCTGGAGCAAAAAGGTTGAATTTTTTTCATCATTTTCAAATACCTACCAGTTAATGTTGTTATCAGGAATTGATGGCCTGATAACTACCTTGACATACTACTATATTTTATCCTTTTTAATATCATCTGGGATATCAAACTATGCTCCAATTGCTACAAGTCTGTCAGCATGCTTATTCTGATTTCGTGGAATAGAAATCAGATTGAAGGCATTAAATTCTTCAATTATGTTCCATACTCTATTTCTGTAAGACTTCAAAGCATCATTCCTGGCAACATTCAGCCCCATGACCTGATTAACTATCAATTCACTGTCTCCATAGACCTTCAAATAGTCGATTCATCTTTTCCTTTCCCATTCAAGGCCTTGGATAAGTCCATACTCAACACTGTTATTAGAACATGCAAAAGAAAAATGAAAGGCTGAAAAATACTTATCACCTTGTGGAGAAACTAGCATTGCACCTCCACCTGCCCCATTTTTTCTTCTGGATCCATCAAAAAACATTTCCCAGAGTTCACTTTGCTGTTGCAACAATTGATCTATACTTTTTTCTAGGTTTGAAACCTCTACATTAGATTCAAGCATCACATAATTACCCATACCAGCATCCTGAATAAGGTCTTCAGGGTTGTCCAACACATTTTTAGCTGCCCATTCATGTAGCAGCACATCAGGTACAACTTATGCTTGAAGTTCTTGAGCGGAAACCAGTTCACTGTCAGTAAAAATGACACAATTTGTGTTTACAGTAGTAGGAACAACTTTGATAGGACTTGGGTTATATGGCTCAATGTGATCTTTAGCCAACCTCTTAGATTTAATGGTAACCTTAGTTCCATATCTTGTTCTAAACAACATATGTGACCAATTAGCTGACACATAACCACCTATCTTAGCTGTAAAGTCTCTTGAGAGGCACAAAGAAAAGAAAGGTGGGAGATCTATGACACATATGTCCTGAGGGACTGAAAAATTTGGACAAGCATGAAGGGTAAGACTCAAATATTTGATAACACCCAATGTATTAACAAAAGTACCATCCAATTAAATCACTCCTTTCTCTAAAGGCTAATACTTTAGTCCAAGCTTGTCAACAATTTGCTTTGGCATTACTGAGCTACTAGCTCCACTATCTACCATACAGTTATGAACTAACTTATCACCTATGATTATAGACACATAAAATGGAGGTGGTTTGACTTCTTTTCCTGCCTCTTTGCTAAGCTGTTTATCCTTTTCTTGAGGATTATTTGTCAATACAGTTCTGACTTGACGTATTGGAGACTCAGATTCATTAGACACTTTAAAATTTGACAAAGCTGAGTGTAACATATCTTTTTGACCTGGGATAGCTAATGAATCCCACATAGACATCGTTACATTTATCTTTTTCATAGTATCAAGAATATTAAAGGGTACAACTGGGTTTACTTTATGATGTACCTTTATGCCAGCATGATCAACTTGCAAGTGTGGCTGCTCCTTAACTGGGAGTTGTTGACTTCTTTGCAAAACATGAGTCACTTGAGATGTAGATGGTTCTGTAGCTGTTGCTTTTCCTTTACCAGCTGATTGATCAAGCTAAAAAGCTCTTTTCTTCACCCTTGTGTTAGCTACAACAAAAGAATCATCTACATTCAATCCACAGAATTCTTCACTGCCAGTTAAGTAGGGTAGTATCATTGGTAGGCTGATCTTGGTGTTGTGGAGATGTATCATTGAATTCATTCTGTTGTGAACTTGAGGCATTCTATACCATAAGTGCCTAATTAATGAGTCTATTTGAGCAAGTGACCTAATTGTGAGGTTGGTTACAAGGGTAGCACCACTCATAATCTGCTGCTAGGTTGTTCTGAATAGGAACAAGGTCCTTAACTGCACTAATAGGTGCTAGAGCATAAGCCTGAAAAGGTCTAGTGTTTACACCCTGTCTTGGGCCCTGGTAGTTGCCTTGAAAAGCTTGTCTATTACCTTGATATTGTTGTTGCTGACTTGAATTTTGTTGTTGATAAGTCCTGTTATATGATTGCTGCTTCTCCAGGGTCACAAGCTTATTTCCAAAAGTCTGTAATAAACTTTTGATCTCCTGTAGCTCATTTGAAAATCTTGAAACAACAGGTTCTTGTGTTATAGCAGCTGGAACAGGTGGAAAAGGTGCAAAAGGTGGTATTTGCAATGGGATATTCGAATGAATATCTAGAAATATGGGCATTGGTGGCCTAGGAGCAAGTTTACCAGTTTGTATTAGGCTATTTTTAGCTCTGATTGCTACTTCAAATGCATCTGGTAGAGAAAAACCCCCCATTGATTGTATCATAACGACTATATCGTTGTTAAGGGCCTTCAAAAAATAAAAAAATGCATATTCTGGAGGTGGTCTCATTGTTGTAGGAATCCTATCCCAGGTTCTTTGAAATATGAAATTGAAATCATTCATTTGCTCCTGTGGAGCCCTCCTAAGTGTAGTTAATTGCTCCAACAAAGACAGATTATCAGACCTGTCCTGAAACTGCTTGTGTAATTTGTCACCCAACTCATCCCAAGTGGAAACTGAACCTACTCCAAGACTCCTGAACCATTGTAATGCTCTTCCTTTGAATGATGCTGCAAGAAGTCTTACAACTACGTCTTCTTGTGTAATGTAGTGCACACCACATAAGGAAGCTACATCTCGTTTATGCTCAATCGGGGTAGTTTGGTCTTCTCTAGTGAAAGTTGGCAAGCTTTTCAAAGCTGCCATTGGAATATCATTGTGCTGTGTCAAATTTAATGGACTACCTCCATCAAATGGCACAAAAGGCTGATTTCTAGGAGCAACCATTAGAGGTGGATTTGCTTGCACTCCACGTGAAACAAAAGACAAGACAACAATATGGAATCTCACAGATGGAGGAGGAGATTTGGTTCTTCTAGAATAGATAAATGTTGTCCCTGACCTCTTTGTTACCCTACCTTGTCTTATGGGTGGTGACAACTGCAAATATTCAAAAGGAACTGAGCTGCTTCTTGTCTGAACTCTTCTCATAAACTATAAAAGCACTGATTTTGAAGTTCTTCCTCTTTATGGAGTTGCCAAGTATGCAAGAATGACTTCTGTAAAGTCTGAAACTTGTTGGTTGCATACCAAACCAACAATATAAGGTGGAATTTGTCCCACTGGGCATGCCAGAAACTGTTATCACCTGAAATTGCACCCTTGTTGAACTTGATGTTCAACACCTCAGTGTAACATGGGAAGACCTCTAAAGCTATGGGTCACTTGTAGATAGAGGTCAACCTCCAGAGGAGGCCGACTTCCTTTGGTATCACCTAAACTACTGATTCTGTAAAGGAAAAGGGAGAAGGAATGCATAAAATAAAGCTAAACCCTATGGTGATACACCGAACTGATAAGAACAATGGACTACTTAGGTTACACTTGAAAATTGGCAATGAACATAAGATTACACATCAAATTCTGTAAGCTTGGCATTAATGTTTCACAAACAGGTTTGATTCACACACTTTTTCAAAAAAGGAAATGATTTTCATAGATTAGAAACCATATGTGATTATATAAACACAGTTTGTGATTTGTATAATGATACTTTTGCAAAGGAAGGCATGAAAACAATAGATAAAGTTATAAGGGAATAGAAAAATTCACAAAATAACTTGATCATGAACCTGAAATGCAAAACACTTTGCAAGAACAAGATGGTAATCTGAAACATCAACAATGACCAAGGTAAACTCTGTATACTATGCTCCAAAATGAGTTACAAAAGTTTGCTAATCTGAGAAAGGACTGCAAAAGTCACAGACTTTCAAAAAGCATAAGGAGAACTCCTTTACAAAGAGGCAAAAAATGCCCTATATACAAAATTTTTTGGCCCTTAGGGCTTACAAAAATATCCGCCCTCATAAAGATCTACCCTTAGATCTTTTAAATGAAGTTAATGCTACATTGAAGTGTATCCCTGTTGTCCATGTTGGTGACATATCGCCCTCAGGGGAAGCCTTGAGATCTTTTATAGCATTAACTTCTGGTCTTCGTGTCTACCCTAGAAGCTCCTTGCCGAGCTTCCTTGAATGCCTCTGAGTGTTACCATAAATGTCAATCCCCTCTTCTACTAGCAGAGATCCCAACTATCATGGAGACTCGTGGCCTTTTTCCTTTCTGCCTGATTCCCGCTCCAGATCTTTCTGCAAGTTGATCTCTTCTGGAAAAAGCATCAAATTTTCCCTGTAGTCGGCCTTCATAGAGACAATACTACTACCTTCGAACCGATTCACCACCCTTGATCATAGAGAAAATCCATGTTGCATTCATTCAGTTGATATTCCTCACAAGGATAGTCGCGATAGTCAAACTGCCCATGGTTCCCTCCGATTGGTTGAAAAGATGCCACGCAAGCTTCCCTGGGCGGTCTAAAGTTCTTAGACAAAATCGCATGTTGGTGAGACAGTAATCGTGTCTCCTTGATGCGATAAGACCTCGTAGCAACATTCAACAAGACATACGATGGTCGGCAAGACTTCCTGTCGAATGCAAGCTCTCAGGTGATGAGTCCTACCGCAGCCACACATCTATCGGCGATGGATTATTTTAGTCGGGAAGACCCTATTGGGTTGGCAAGACATCATAGCGAGGCCACAATCTTATACCGAAGGCACTATCCTTTCGGTGAGACCTAGTTCGGTCGCCGGGACGTTACAGCGAGGCCCACCTTTTCTCCCCGTTGACATCTCCTTTCACCGAGACCTCCGTTAGTTGCTGAAACATCTCCCCGAGCTCCTACTTCTTCGGCGAGACCACCGGCCTTCGGCGAAACATTACACCAACATCAATCCCTCTCGGCGAGACTTTTGCTATCGGTGAGACTCCTCACCGAGCTCCCTTCCTTTGCCGATGCCGCTTCACTTCGACGAGACCTCACCCCATCGGTGAGACTTTATAGTGAAGCCCCCATATACACCGAAGGCATCCCGCTTTGGCGAGACCTTACCGGGTCGGCAAGACCTCTCCCCAATGCCGGCCGCTTCGCCAAGACCCTCAACGGTTTCCGGGACATCATGCCGAAGCCTTCCTCTCTTGGCGAGCTCGAACCCTCATTCAGGGAGACCACCACTTGTCGGCGAGCCCAAAACCTTTAAGCGAGAGCTCCATTCTTTCATCCAGATTGTAGTTGATCAGCAAGACCTCACATCGATAATGTCTCCTTTCGCCGAGATGTCCTTTCCTGTCAGCGAGATACTTCCCATGCAGAGGGAGATACAAAACCTTACAGTGATTAAAATGTCTGACAGAATAGGACATTTCAAAATGAATAGAACCCCTGCTAGTCGGCGAGATAGCTGGAAGGTCTTGCCGACTTTCTCCTTAGAGGAACTTTATGCCAAACTTGACTAAAGCAGACTTTCCAACTAAGCTCCTTGAGAAATGCATCAGGGGTATGATTTAATCATGCACAACAATGTCTCCATTTGGCCTTTATGAACACCTGAAACACAGATTTCCCTGCCTGATTGAGCCCGTAGGTAAAAATCGGGCAACACTGAGAATAACACTGAAGAAACAAAAAGTTGTATTATATTATTCATTAAAAAAATTACAATATATTGCAAGGTTTGAGGCCTATATTTAAACATGAGGCTCTCTCGAGCAAACTCAAAAAGAGTAGTAGAGAAAAAAGATGCGAAAAGGAGGCAACATGCAAAAAATAGTAAAGAAAAGCCTCAAACTATTGTCTAGGAAGTCGAAAAGGGCTCATTATCTTCTTCTTCTTCTTTTTCTTCTTCTTTTTGTTTGTCAGGGTGCAAAAAGGGGCTGAACATAAAACACACGTGGGCTCCACATGATGTAGACCCAAGGCCTACTTGTCATGACTCTGCACCAAGAAGTCGAAGTGCTTCCTCTAGGTGAGTCCCAGAATGTGCTCCACGTTGTACTCCCACAATAGATAGGTAGCCATTGGTTGAGAAGAGTGGCCGTACATCTCAAGGTCCATAGTGTGGAAGTCAGAAAGGAAGGGAAACCAGGGTATGTCTATCCCAAAGTCCATGTGCCTACGAAGATCCATGGTGCTTGGGATACCAATGCTAGGGTTGACAACTTGCACTATCTCACCAAACCTTTCCATCAATGAAGCGTCGAACATCTGGTGGTATAGCTCAATTATCATAGGCTTAGCTATGTTCAGGTCAAATAGCGAGGCCACAAAGCGGGAAAGGACATTGCAGTTGCTCCAGAGCTGGCTCTTGTCATTAATGAAGTCCTAGCCAACTAACCACTTGAAAATGACCATGGCAAGGAAGTCATATTTCTTCACCAAGCGCTTAATTCGGTCACTAGTGACCTCTCCCATGAAGCAGTACTGTGGCCTCTATGGTAGGAGCCGAAGAGGAGTTCCCAATTCAACAAACATTCTGAAAGAGTAGTGAACTATGGTGGAATGGAAGACAATGAAGAGCTTGATAAACTTGAGAAGCTATATTTTCAAATGAATATTGCATAAGGTGGCATAGCTATATATAGAAAAGTGAAGACGACGAACCCAAGCAACAGATGGTCTATTTTTGGTCGGACAACAATAGGAAAATATCAAGGTAAAATGGAGAAAGGTAGATAAATCATATGAAGGATCTCACAAAATGTATTGAGAAATAAATTTTGGCGTTGGGAGTAAATTCTCTCATATCCCGATTGTTGACATGCGTCCTTTGCCATCATCAACACTAGCCAGCTTGTTAATAGGAAAATACATGGATTAACACACTAAGCTCTGAAAAAATTACTGGTCATGTATTTTCAAGGGTACCTTGCATCACTTCAACATGTTTCACATAACGAAAGGGTGATCCCACAATAGTGGTTTACAATTTTTGGCCAAACTGGACACTAAAATTATTATTTTTAACTAAATCTTCACATTCGGGCACTTATAGCGGCTAAACCATGAGGAATTTGAAGGTGATGCAAACTAGAGTCTCATCACATTTTGTCTGTAGATTCTAAAAATATTTTTTTCAAATTTTTTGGAATTACATTGCAATTCTTTTTCCATCTCCCACGAAAACTAGTTTTTTTTAGAAAACAATATTTTAAAAAAGTGACGCACACCGTATAACGCATAATTTTTTTTTCCATGAAGGATAAAATTCTAATTATTTCAAATTTAGATTTGTAACTCTGATATCTAGTGCTTCCACTTGGTTAGATAGTTTTCTATTAAATATTTTTTCTTTAATCAACATTTGAAGTCAAAACATTTACAATTCAAACATAGCACGACCGTATAACGTGTAACATTTTTTGTATATATCGAAATTCAATTTTTTTTGTTGGATCAAGGACTTCAATATCTGGTGCACTCATATTTTTCAATTTTTTTTTTGATAATCTGCTATTTTTCCACACGTGTAGAACATAGAACTTCATTTTCGATGAAAAACCTATGTTTAATAAACTAAAAAAACAAATACATAATAAAACCAAAACATATTAAAATTATATTCGTTGAATAGCTTGTTTTGAGGACTACCTAATTCCAGTTGGGTTTGTGAAGATTCCTCCATTTTCATCCTCAACCTAAGCTCCGAAGTGCCAAAATTTAGGTTTTTTTTTGTGTTTGAGGGGGGGATGAGGGATAAGGGGGGTTCGAGCCAACCTCTTCAAAGGGGTTCACTCGAATCCCTTTCCATGTATTTTTTTTTGGTTTTTTGGTGGCCAAGATTCAAATGGGTTCGGTCGAACCCTAGTTCGAGTGAACCCTTTATGGGTTCAGTCGAACCAGTAGGTTCGTTCAAACCCCCAAAATCACATTTTTTTCCTTGGGGTCATTTTTTGAGTTTTCCTTCCTCACTTGAATTGTAAACCACTATTGTGGCTTCACCTGAAAAGCACACTTTTTAATGCAATGAGTTTATTTGTAAGAGATGCAATGAAGAGAATGTACTAATACCATTCTTGAGGCATTTTCGAACTTGGAAGGGATACATATCTCAAATCCACACGTATTTGCTTGCTGGCAACATTTAATGGACTAGTAGTAATGGTGTAGCCTTAACTGCATGTACAAGAAAGGAATTGATTGAAATCAAAAGTAGGTTTTTCTAAAGAAGCAAAAGGTAAGTGGCTGTTTTAGTTTAGGAAATTCTCTGTAACTTCCTAATATAGCCATGGCGGAGCCATCAAACTTTGGTAGAAAAGCTCTGTAGTTTTGAACAAAAGGCCTGGTTACATTGATATTTTTGGGTGCAACTCGTTTGCCAATGCCCTAGCATAAGAGGAGCAGCCTTTTGAGTTCTACAGGAAGGTGCTACCTGATAGACACATACTAAGAGAGGCAGTGTAGGATATAGCTAACAATGCTTTCGACCCTAAGTTATTAGCAAACCCTAAAAGTTTTAGGGAAGGCGTGTTTCAAAGAATGGTGGAGCACCGGACCATCAGAGGGTTTTGCATCTTGGCTCTGGAATTGTGGTCTCCCATAGTTCATACTTCCTGCTATACATCCATGCCCGAAGCTAGTTGATGCATGTTCCAAAAGATTCAAGAAAAGGATAGAAGCCATTAAGGGTAGTAGGATCAAAGTTACTATTTTTGTTGAAGCTATATGGGATATGTTATGTATCCCTACGACTTTGGGTGCTGAACATTTTGATGAAGAACAAATGGACCTCTTCAGGGAAGAAATGGCTAGGGAAACAAATTTTTATGAGGATGAGGCAAAGGAATAGTCGAGGAGAGCTCATCTCGTCTTTCCTCTTTTATGTAAGAAATTAAAGGACATGTAGTTTGTGTTCTCGATGCTGGTCTGGGTTTTTGGCCTTGATAATGATGAGGAGGTCAATCTTTTTTAGTTTGGCCTAGATTTCATGCTCAAGAGAGAAAAGAACTAGAGGTACTATGATTTTGTTGAGGTGATAGCTGGAAACATGCTAGACCAATTGAAGAATTACAGTACTTAGTCTAAATTTAGGTATTCTTCTTTCTTGGCTCATTTAATTTTGCATCAGAATTCTAAGTGGCTAGAGTGGAATGTACCAATGTTTAAGTTAGATGTAAGGGGTTGTCTCCAACCAATTTCTATGTGGACCCATATGCTTTCAAGAATAGGGGATTATTACTAGTTTGTAGATCATTTTCTAAGGCCAGTGCTTCAAGACCTATTGCAACATCATATTGGCCATTTTTCTCCTAAGGTGATACAATGGATTGAAGATCCGTTGACCCTGATGGATTATTTCTTGGGTGAGGATTTTATATTTATTAAATTTCACGGTTTTCTCGGGGAGCCTTTCCGACTACCTAGATTTGTAACAAACCAAGTTTTTGTGCTAGAGACATGCCACTAGGTAACCATTGTCGACAATGCCTATGGTGCCGAAAGAAACAAAAAAAAAAAAAAATCATTTTCCCTCTCAATTGCTAACAATCAGGTAGCACTAAATAAGTGAAAGGTTGAGGGCGAGCTCACTAATTTATTGTCGGCCTTAGGCTTAGTTCTCATTTGTGATGAGTGGGACTACAACCCGATAAAGCACTAAAATTTGAAACATGAGAATTGAGAATATTTTGAGAGAAGGAGAAATTTGACTTGGGAGAGGCCAAAGATATATATTGACCTAGCTCACATCCCAATCAAGCAAGAAAAATGGCTAATTTTCTGAGTCTCAAGCGGAGTATTAGAGGAATGTCCTGATAGGAAAACCCCTCAACATGTAGTTGAAGTGTAGGGGATGGTCAGAGACAAAAAATGTAGATTTCTAAAGATTCCAACAGGAGATGAGATACCCAAGTTCCTTGTTCAGTAACTTTCAACCACATGATGAGGAATTTAAGGAAATTTATGATAGAGAGGTTGACTCGGACAATAACAATCCAGAGACTAGCCATGAGATTGACAAGGAACAAGTTTCGCGTCAGACTTCTCAGCCTCGAGAATCCACTCTTGAGGTTATGTCTACTTCTTAGTGATATTTTGCAAGTTTATGTCTATAAAAGAAATAAGTACCAAAAATTAAATGAGGAAATGGTTTTTGAAGCTTGTGGTATTAGTCAAATAGTCTATGTAATACTTCTTGGTGGTTTTTTGCAAGCTTATGTCTATAAAGGAAAGCACATGAGTAGTTGTTGAAGGTTGGCTATTTTGGCTAAGGGGCTTGAGCATGAGAATTTCTTGTAGATTTCACATTTAATGACTTGAAGAATGGCATGTGATGTGTATGCTTGTTCACATGGAGTGCATGTAGAGATCTCATGACATTTTAGAGGTATTCATGGAGACTATGTAGAAGTATTGTAATATTTTCATTATTGAATAATACATGAGTGATGGATACTTTTGGAGGTTGGTTTTTTCACTCTTAAGGGTTTTACTAGGGAATATCTTGTGTCATATTTGATGGCATGTTATCTAATATTTTTCATATAAATTTTGAGTGTTTGTTTGCATGATTTTCTCTATTTGGGTTATGTGAAAATTTTCATAGATGTCTACAAGTTTCCTTTCAAGTAGTTGTATCTTTATTTCAAGAATCTTCACCTTCTCTTGGTTAACTATCACATAAGTACTTAAGTATATCCCATTTATAAAAAATAATATTGGTGTATCCCATATTACACTATGCATCCCATACTTTTTTCCAATCCACTACCACTTATGATGACAATCAAGAAATCTATAGTACTAATTGTCATCATTAGAAAGGTCATAAGAATAACAATGTGCATAGTACCTAAGACCTTTTTGGTTCATACATATAGAGTGACCAACTAGAAATCGGAAGTGGATGCTAAACTACTATATACATTTTCCCATTACCTAGTTCAGTAACACTTACCTCTTTAAGTGTATCCCAACAAAAAAATGAATATGAATGCATCCAATACTACACCATAGGTCTCATCCTTTTCCCTAATTATCTTCACTAATTGGGATGATCAATAATAATCCCATAAAACTTTTGATCCTCATTAAATAATGAGTAAGTGTACGTAAAAAAACACATCAAATAAGGCCATTAATAATATTTTTGTAGCTTGTTAATCCTTTCAAGTTGGTGGAGCCTAACATCTATTGCCTCTATACTATTAATAAAAGTTGGTTGAACTTGGTATGTGATAGAAGACTACCCAATGGCATCACAAAGAGTGATTGTAGTGTTGATTGCTTACTCTCCTAGTCCCAAGTCTAAGTTCTCTAGTTATGGAATGCTAATGTTATTTAATATTTCACATAATCCCAATTTCAAGAACAATAATAGTGACAAGTTGCCAATGGTCTTAGGGAGATTATTTAACCATTTTCACCCTCTCAAGTCCAAATATTATAGCTATAATAGATTTCCAATGTTGTTAGAGAGGTGATTGTTCGATTATGACAACAATGTAAAACATAAATAAATCTTATCTTTAAAGAAAAACATACTTTCTCCTTGAGATAATCTATGATTTTGTTACTTGGGGAAAAATTAGTTTTTTGTAAGTTTGATGATTGATTTTATGTAGCCATAAAAATCATCTCAACTCAAATTCTAATTCTAACTCTAAATCTAACTCTAACTCTATCCTAAACCTAACCCTTACTCTCTCCCTAACCCAAATTGTAATCCTAAAATTATAAGTGTAATCAAAACCCTAACCCCACCTCTAATTGTAGCACTAACTATAAATGTAATTCCAAAATCCTTTGTAACCTTGAATTAAATAGTCCTAAACCTAATTCTAATCCTAACCCTAACTATAACCCTAACCCAACCCTAATTCTAACCCTAACTATAACCCTAAGACAACCCTAATTCTAAGCCCATTGTTAGAATTGTAAACCTAATTTAAAATTTAATTTTAACCATAAATGTAGCCCTAAATATAATGCTAACCCTAACCCTAATTCTAACCCCAAACATAATTCTAATTCTAACACTAAATCTAATTTTAATTTGAATACAAATCCTAACCCTAATTTGTATTATAACTTTAAACCTAGTTCTAATTATAATAATAACCCTAACCTAAATGCTAGAAATAGGTTTATGATTATGCTTATAAGTACGGTTAATGTTATTACTATAATTAATTTTATCTATTTACATATTATTTTAATGAATAGGAAATAATCTATCTTCTAATATTCTTTGAACATGTATATTACTAGCACTTACACCAAAAGGGGGTGCAAGGGTTATGCCGATAGAAAAATATATGTAAATTAGCATGCTAAGGAGGCATATTCTTTATTTTTATTGCTGTCATATTCCAACTATATCATATGTACCAGGTTTTTGGAAAATATGTTATTTCTATATCACGTCTATTGACATTCATATACACATGAGGACCATTAACAAACAAATGTTGTGTATAGACTATAGTGTACAACTATCTCAGAAGAGTTTTGGCATTGTGACCATACTTGAAAGAATTGGGAAAACTGAGAAACATAAAGGGAAAGGAAACATCACAAGAAATAAGATCGGGGGGTTGAACAAAAAATATATGCATCTACATAAATTTTTATTTCATTATCCATATTTTATTTTTCTACATTCTTTACTTACTAGTTTTACTTATTTTAGTTTGCAACATCTCCCAATAAAGATTAAAATTTCATCTACCATTATTTCATTATCACATGTTTTTATAATAAAGACACAATACTTAATTTTCTTTTATATATTGATTCTTTTTGTATTTCCTTATGTCTATAGGTTTTTTAGTAAGTATGAAAAATTACAAATTGGGGGGGGGACCATTCTTACTAGGAAATTGTAGTAGGTGGAAAAGGATCATGTCCTTGTTCCCATCCTCATACCCACAATTTTTGGTGACAAAATCTCTATATATAATATATCCATGTGGAGTTGAATAACAAGAATGAGAAATGGAAGCTAATTTAGACGACAAAAAATTGACTGCAAATTTTTTGAAGAAAATGAATGCTGACCTAAAAAACTAAAATTTGCAATGAGGAATGACACTATTAGTAATATAAAATTTGATAAATAACCATGTGGATGGGTTTCTTGGTTGTAGCAAGAGGATACAAACTGCTAAGCAAAGATCTAAACTTTTGGAAGCAATTAGAAATTTCAGAAATTCATCAAAGGGCTTGAATGTTTGGTAGTGTGTTGAACATACATAGGGACTATATTAAAGGATGAGAAATTTGAAATTTACAAACACTCAAAAATTTAGAAACTCAAAGGGTTTGAATGTTTCATGGTGTGGTGGACATAACATAGATACTATATGAAAGGTTGAACAATTTGGAATTTACAAACAAGCACACTATTTCACATATGGAAGGTCTAAAAGTTTGTATTGCTGGAGTAAATCAAAGGCTAAAAGTAAACTAAAAATTGAAAAAATACATAAAATTTCAAATATGAAAAGGCCTAATCGTTACACAAGAATACTAATTAATATGACTATATTGTTGAATGCAATTCTCCATGTTTTCATTTCATAGGAAGGATTGTATGTATACTATAGACAAAAAATCCTACTATCATTTAGTTTTCTTGGGCATACCTTTTCATTTACTTTTATTTTTCCTTTATAGTTGTTTCATCGATTTAACAATTTTATATTTAGATACCTCTACAGATCTCTTAATTTCACATTTTTTTATCCATTGAGTTGCATGTGGACTATAATTAAATTTCTAACTACAGTATATGTCAAAATGAAAGGCCCACTATGAAGAGGACGGGAGAAAATTCCACTCATTTAAAAACACAATAGGCCACTATTGTTGAATTTCTTGTAGCTATGGTTGCAGCAATGAAGGACACTTATAAGTTTCTGCATAAGGTAGCCCATTTCCCAATGTACATGTGACAAGGTTACAGGTAGTGCATCATGAGCATGAAAAATTTCACATATGAAAACAACCCAGAAAATTATCTGACAACTATCTACCCTTTCATTAAATTTCTTCCCACATAATTGTATGGATCAAAATACAAATTAACGAGAAAACTAGAACTTTTCAATCTTGCAACATTAGTAGTTTAATACCATAAAATCTCATTCCAAATTAACTTTAATAATAAGGGCCATTTGTTCTTTATTTAATAACTAGATCCTTTACTATTACCACAAATTTTCCTTAATATTCCTCACCTCACTAGCATTACAAAAGAAGTATGATGAATGTCTAGATATTTATACAAAAGCCTTCAATACTGTAATCTAAAAATTATTCTCAAATGTAAAACTGAATAACATATTGCATAAATTTTAGGTACAATGTACCTCAACAATTCATACTAGGCATAAATCTGTGTCATTTTGACAGAATAAATGGTCCCTGGCTATGGCATCTAGGCCAAAAGCACCATGGATGAGAAATTTTCTAAATAAAAAAAAGGAGCAATGGGGATTGCTAAGCTTAGAACTTGACACACCCAAATGTATGTTTATGTAAAAACTATGTAATATACTGCACCAAAGGGGAATTCACTAATTAAAAAGAATGTGATCAAGTGGTAAAACCATGGGGCTTTTACACCTTAATCCTAAGTTTAAATGCTAGAAAGACACGATTGTGTGTAAACTTGAGTAACATATTTATCTGTAAAATTAAGAAACATACTGCATCCAATTCTCAGTGTACCGAACCTCATAAAATGAGGGCAAGGGAAAGTCGTTTATTAATTTTATGGAATAGATAGCACTGGGTTGTGGCATCTAGGCAGAAGGTGACCCATGACAGGGATTCACCAATTAAAACAAAGTGACTCTACCAATGGAAAGATCGAGTGGTGAATCAACAAGCCTATATCTATATAAAATTGAGTAATTTATCTTACTTGTACATTATATCTGAAATGTACATTGGCATCCAAAACAAAATTTACACTCAACTGAATATTAGTCAGAAAAGATAAAAGGATCTATGAAATCCCAATAATTGTACCTAAATCTTACCTGCAACTCTTGGTACAAGTGCCTTCGAGTATCATAATAGTTACAGTGGTAGTCCCTATCTTGCCACTTGATCAAAATTCTTCCAAATTAGGGAACCTGGCTTCCTCATATACTGTGCAATTTCAATTCTCTTAACTTCGTCTTGATGGTTGTATATGTCTCCACCTGCGACCGATGCCTTAATCTATTTGGGCTTAGGAAGGGAATTATTTTTTTTGCATACTTCCACAAAATATACCTCTTAAGGGTTTTCTGATATAAAATCTGCCAAACTTGGACCGCCATTCACCAATCGTTCTCATAACACAGCCTACGCAAGTGTTCTAGGAGTGACAGAGGTTGAAATTTTTTGTCATGTGGTATGGAAACACAATTATAAATATAGTCATGTTAGTACACCGTAGAATAACTTAATAGGGTTGAATATTTAGAATCATAAATAATTTTAAGACTATTTTTTTTTGGTGTTCTCCTAGATCCGGTAAACAAAAGCATTCTTTTAGACCTGTAAAATCTATAGAGGGAAAAAAATAGAAATCAATGATGCGAAAAAAGAATATAGATATATTAAACAGAAGGAATTCATGCATTAACACGACCAAATAGGTTGGAAGAAAGTTTTTAATTAAAAAAAAGAGCAGAAGAAATTTGGGGCGAGTCTATTTATGGGGCTGCGGCTTCTCAGGAGGCTATGGCCTCCAAAATGGAGTTCACCCCCTTTAACCTAATTCCTATGCATTGCAGTTATCAAATTGATTCCCCATGCTCGTGTCCAGTAACCTTTCCCTTGTAGAGTGCAAAATTTTATATGACAGTCCAGCATGGAGATAAGCTCAAATCAGATTGTAAGAGGTGGAAAAATCTGATTGTAGGTGGTGGAGTAAATGCAGATTTGATGGAGATTGTAAGTCACCTACAAAATTTAAAGCTAACCTCATCAGACAGATTCAACTTCACATTTCACTGAAACCATTACCAGTTTTGTGGGAAATTTTCGTAGTTTGCTAGCATGAGATAGGTTTTTGACACAAAGCTCCTACAATATATAGCCTATCAACAAAAAAATAGTTTTATATGAAGTATTTGAACACTATTGTCAAAATATTCATTTATTGCTACACGGATGCTAACATTGGTTCTTTTCTATCTAAAGTAAACATATTTTTCAAATATTTTGATAATAATTTAGCTTGTCTATTGCCATCATATGTCAATATATGCAATTGATAGTTGGCCCAAATATCTAGCTAAAATTAGAGAGGAAATTGACCCAAATATCTAACCAAAATCATAATACACATAAATAATTGTTGATAATGATTACCTTAAATATTGTGTACTATAAGTATATAAATTTGATAATTATGAATTACATGTATTACAATATGAAATAGTTGGTTTCACTAATTAGAATCATATATATATTTGTGAAGCTCATTTTTGCACTTCTTGAAAATTCTTGACGAAGTGAGAGTCTATATTTTAACAAATTTTATCCTTGATGAAGCTCATTTCATCAATCAATATGTATTTGATATGTGCTATTTCTTCTCTAAAACTTCAAAGCCTTGTTCCACTTAACTATAACACTTTATCTTACGAATAATATATATACATACATACATACATATATCTACATACATATATCTACGCATATATATCTATATATATCTATTTATATTTATATGTATACATGTACATACACATACATATGTATACATAGATATATATATAATACATTAACAATAATTTTTTTTGTTTTATTTTATCTTCTAATTCTTAAATCAGTCATCATATCTCATTATTATAATGAAATAAATAATTCTTACATTTCATAAAATTTTAAATAAATCATCTCTATCAACTTACAACCACATGACATGATTTTTATAGTTAGAAAAATCATTACTAAAAATAGGATAAAGGTTTTTTAGTTCCCTACTTTAGTCAAACACCTTTAATGATATAATTGCATACTATACCATAAATAAACTTGAATTTGAGATAAAAGATTTACAAATAACATTTGTATTACCCTTAACAAAGGGGACTTTTTTCAAACCCTAAATTGGTGCTTGAATGTCACACATATATTCCTAGTTTTTGTGCATGAATGCAAAAATGGAACAACCATTTCTAAATGTTCCAAAAAAAAATTCAAAAAAAAATCTTCTTATTGAATAAAAACTGCACTTTGATGGATAAAATGTTGATTTTTCAATCACCACTCCTTATTCTCTACCACCCTTAAAAACAAAAAGGGGAAAATATGCTACAAAATTTATTTTATCATGTATGTAAAGTTCCAAAGAGGTGCAATAAATACACTTATCATAAAACTGCTTGCAATAGTCTGTCACATTTGCCCTTAGAAAACTTGGAAAGAATAATATTAAAAAACGATATGGATACATTGTCAAAGATAATATTTCTGAAAATCTCAAAGTAAAGTATACTTTAGCATTAGTAAAGAAGACCAAATAGCTGGTTTGTATTTACAGATATTATCTTAACATTGGAATCAATGCTTAGAAGCGAATCACTTGCAAGGTACTCGGGAACTCAAAGTAAGTATATATATATATATATATATATATATATATATATATAAAATTTTTAATTGACTAAAATTTAAAAATGGATTTGAAAAAAATGGTTTTTTATAAATTGATGTATTAATACACAAAAAGGCTAATGCACATGTCGATCAAGGGTTTCAAAGAAAATAAATATCCAAAAATAGTAAACCATCATAATCATGTAGTGCAATGTTTTGGAGAATCTCCCCAAACATCATAGTATGTGGGATTCACCTATTTATGTGTAAGTACATATTTGTGAAGATGATCAATTAACTTTAATAGTAACTTAGCAAGTAGCTAAATTGATATGCTAAAAAAAGTTGATATATTCTTGAAGCACATTATCAAAATTTTCTACCAATTACTTGTATCAGCATATGAAAAAATGATTGTAGATATGTGACTCATTATAGTCTACCTAGAAGATTTTGTTTTTACAATCCAATTCTTAGTAGGACAACTCAAACAATGATAAATGGCTCTATTACTGGAAAATCTATAACATCTTATAGATTTTAACCCAATATTAGGATCACTTTTGAGAGTGTCATGGAAAACTACTATAGATATATAGCTTAACATGATCGATAAAGGTGATTCACAACTCACCACCTAATAGATTATTAGGGATACCTCCAAATGAAATCGTATTGATCAAATCAATAACTTAGAAGACTACTTTGGATTAATTTCTCATTATCTAGTAAAAATTATCCTTAACAATCAATTTTAAAAGATACTTACCTACATGTCCATTGGATTTTTGCCTATGTTGTAGAGATCTTCTACATACTACGATAAGTGTGGGGTCCCAAAATTGCCACTCCACTTCCTAGAACCAAATCTCAATCACAAGGCTAGGTTGTCATCATGCAAGTGAAATCAACTCATTAGTAGACCATGGTGGGTTGGAGGCCAACTCTATGAGAGTGGTTTATATATCCTATGCTTTGATCTCAACTTAGAATCTGGAGGGTATTCCTAGGGGTATACCTTAACAAGTATTAAAATCACATAAAATGAACAATAAGTAAATATCAATAGCCAAACCCAACTTGATATCCTGGACCCAAATATTAGATTCGCTCAAGGAATCAAGCTCCAAGGATCACCTACAACCAAAGATTTCTTCTACAAGAGAGAGAAAAGAAAGATCATTGATTTACAATAATGGATGGAAAATAATTATATTGATACAATTGGTCCTTAAATATGAGGCCTTTCTTATATAAGTAATGTTTAGAGATATGATTAGATAAGATAATATTAAGTGTCTTAATCCTATGGCATGAAACAACCAAATATGAGTTTTGATGAGATCACATGACAACTAAGGACTTCTATAAATATTCCTAGGACCTAAGTAAACTTAACATGTGAATAGGACCTACTCTAGAGGCGAGTTGTACTTAGGTACAACACCTTATTCACACCAATGCACCCCCTTAACTATAACTTAGGTATAAGTAGACAAATGTGAATGAATTAAGAATGAAAGAATGAAGGACGGGTCCTAGATACAAGGCCATGTTAGGTACTCATTTACAAAATATCTCCCACAAACAAAGTAAAGGAGAAAAACCACATGGGAAAAAACCCTATCCAAAAGAGAGAATACATGAAAACTATCATGTACAAGTGATAAAATGAATGATGAATGAAGGAAAAATCATGACCCCCAAGGACTACATCCATCACAAATATACAAGATTGACATCCCCCCACAAGAGAGAAAGAGTGAGACTATGTATCCCCCCATAAAGAAGTATCTTATTCCATCACCTCTATGCTACTAGTGAAGTTGACTAGACCCTAAGATATGATGGTTAGCTCATAACATCTGTCACTTGCATGGTATTGGTGACAATTGGATAGCTCCTAGCATTTGTTTCTTCTATTTGATTGAGATCAAGATTACTTGCTCAAGGTGTCAGACTAGAGCGGTACATCTTTTTTATCTTTAGCTTAGATTTGTGTTCCCCTGTATGTGTTTATTTGTGTTGTGCTCTTGACTAGAGGACCCTTGATACTCTTGTAGGTACTTGGATGCAAGAGAGAAAATTTATCATAAAACTTCTATTTGTATCATCATTCTTCTATATGTTGTACAAATTGGATTTCACATTGGGAATGATGCAAAGAGTTGGGGAATTTAGGCCTCTCCCATGTTGACCCAATTTTTTATTTTTTATTTTGTCTTCATGTTCTTTTCTTCCTATTCTAATCTATTTGGGGGGTGACGAAAATTCACACATATTATACTATACTTATTTATCTATATCTATGATTAGTTCTGACCTTGAATAATTGGATTCCCCGTGCTCTTTATTTCTTCTATGCTTTTACTGATATTGTGGATTCTATGTGTTGTCCCTCATGTGTGACAACATCCCACGAATACATCTTGCTATGCATGTTGTGCCACAATATCTCTTTTCCTTTATCTTCTTATTAGAATGACATGTGCTCCTTTATGTAGCACTCATAATTCTAAGGGGGCTATCATATCTACTTATTCAGGTAATTTTTGAAAAAATTGTCTTAAAAAGATCTATGTCTAGATGTCTTATGATTTCATCGTCTAACTTGGGGGCAACCTGACTAGACTTGTATTATCTTTTTTTGTGACTGTCCTACAACTTAGTTTGTAGAAACCACAAGCCTATTTGCTTTCCATACCTATCAATACTATCTTTTATTTGATCATATTATGTCATGTCATGTTTTTTTCTTTTTTTCCTAATGTGTTTTTCCACAACTAACATTTTTGTGGTGAGATTACAGTTAGCTTTGCAAGATGGAAGACCCATGTCCTCTTCACATCTTAGCTCAGCTTCTCTATGGCATATATTGGATTGAAGACCCATGTCTTCTTTTTCCTTGGTATATTCTCTTCAACCTCTTTCTATCTATTTTAGCTTGCCCATGTTTAGAATACATATGCTCGCTAAAGTGGGGGAAAAATGTAATGTTTTGAAATTGCACCCTCATGCAATTTCACATTACATAATCCTCCCTTTAGCCTAATAAAGATGATAATGCAAATCTCCCTTTTCCTTGCCTTCAAATTCATCCTTGAACCCTTGGTTTTTAATCCTTAGGGGAATTTTTGCTAGGGATGATTCCATGACGCATATATGTCTGCATGCAATGTGAACGTCCTGACAAGATTTTCAAGTTTATGGCTATTGGTATGTTACACTTCTGCCTTTCCATGAAGTGTAATTCCTTTGTGGTTATAAACGCACCCAAAAAGGTCCTCTACATGCATTTCTTTTATTCTTTCTATCATTCATTCATTCTTTCATTCTTACTCTTATTCTTACATTCTTACTCTCTCAAGCTTTCACTTTTTCACTTCTACACCATTTTCTCAAGCTCTCTTTCAATTTCTTGACTCCTACATTATCATCTCAACTCAATCAAGTGTTGCACTCTCTTTTTTTTGAATTAAGGTGTCTCAACCTTATTGTCTTAACATGATTATTTTTAATACATATTATTGTATTTATTTGCATTATATAATTACTTACATTGTCATGTCATCAATTGGGACCCACTGACTTGGCGACATCCCTGTGGGAGGTGAAAATTTGACGCATCACCATACCAAGTGGAGGTAGGCATCCCACTTTGGAATATGGGACCTATGGTAGATTATATGAAACATCAAAAGGAATCTTTGTGCATGGAGAAATTTGGCACCCAATTTGGGTTATGATAGGCTATAAGAGAATCATATATTCTTGGTCAATTATGAAAAACTCTTACAATTGTAAGTTTTGTAAGTATGGTAGATTTTATGAAATTTTTTATGATAGATTCTATAACAGTTGTAAGGCATCTATCATAGCCTATTATTAGCATATTTTTGGCACCCAATCTTGAGGAGGAAGAATCAAATCTTATGACAGTTGTAAGATGTGTAAAGGAATATTGTACATGTGTCCAAATCCTATGTATGGCATTAGATATTGTGCCATGCACAAATTTGGATGCCCATCCTCTTCTAGATGCTTCTAATAACTTGCATCTCTCTATATATTGAATATGCCTTGCATTGTAGAATGCATAATTTGTTTGCAAGTAATGAAGTGCTACTAGATTGACTCTAGAATAGGTGTTTGTTTTGAAACACTTTTTAAAGAAGATTTGTACTTGAATTTTCATTGTAATCTTTATTTTGACATAATACAAAAGTACTATGCTTTTGGAGGGTGGTGTTTTTTACTCAAAAGGGTTTTCCCCATGTATATCTGGTGATATTTGTTTAAGTGTAATCGTCGTCCTATCTCTTTCTCTAACTGTATAAGTTGTTAAAAGATAATTTTATAACTCTCCCCTACTTAGGTTAGTGTAGGAAGTTGCTTCCACTTACTCAGCTTCCTTTCAGTTGGTATCAAAGCTTGTCCAACCTTGATTCCATTATTGGGTTAGAAGGGTTTTTAGAGCCGATCTTTGTTTTAGTGGGTTTTTTACATAAGGGTGTTTTGTGACCTTATTGCAGGAAAAAAATGGTACATCCAAAAGAATCAAGATGGTGAAGTTTAATGGTGAAAGCTTTGAACTTTGGAAGATGAAAACAGAGGATATGCTCATAGACAAAGATCTATGGGCTGCCATATCCAGAACCAAACCAACTACAACCTGTAACCTAGGAAGATTGAGATTTGTTGGATTGGAAAACCAAGGGTCTAATAAGACTTTGTTTGGATGATTCCATTCTATTGAATGTCCATGAAGAGAAAAATGTAAAATACCTTTGGAAGAAACTTGTAGATGTTTATTAGGAGAAATCCCTAGTGAACAAGTTGTTCCTGAGAAAGAATCTATACTCTTTGAATATGGAAGATAGATGATCCATAGAAGATCATGTAAATGCACTCAACATGCTGATAGATCAACTTGGTTCTATTGGAGATAAGATTGATGAACATGATCATCACATGTTCTTGTTGTGTTCATTGTCAGACTCGTGGGACAACTTGATAATGGCTATTGGAAGTACAACCATAAATTTAAAAATGGATGAGGTGGTGTCTTCGTTGTTATTTAAAGAGATGCAAAGGAAGTATTTTGAGATGGCTAAGGATGCCCTTGCTATTCATGGAAGATCAAAGGAGAAAGGTAAGAATAGGGACAATAAATCTAAGTCAAAATCTCTAGGGAGGTCTAAGTCTCCTAACAAGCCCAAGGCGAAGTGTTGGAACTGTGAAAAAACTATTCATCTCAAACAAAGAGTGCACAAGGAAGAAAATAAGAAGAAAGTAAAGAAGAATGTCTTTGATTTTGACTCAAAAACATACTCTCAAGATGACACATATGCATTTGTCATAGCCTTGGGAACCTATGCATCAAAAAATGTGTGGTTGATAGAATTAGGTACTTCTTTCCATAGACCTCTCATAGAGGATGGTTCTTGAAGTATGAAGAATATGATGGTGAGAAGGTTTATCCTGGTGATGATTATCACCTAAAGATCATTGGCCGTGGAAGAGTCAAAATTAGATTCCTTGATGGAAGAGTGAAGGGGATTGATGGTGTCCTACACATCTTGGGTTTGTTACAAAACTTGCTTTCTATAAGTAAATTGAATGATTTGGGAGTGCAAGTTGTTTTATTTGGCAGAGGATGCAAGATAATGAGAGGAGCTATGATATTGACTAACATTTTTTGGGTTGGCACCTTGTACAAGTTGGATGCATGCACAATATAGGGAAATAGTTCTTCTAACATACCAAAAAGAGACCTTTGGATTCTTCATCCTCACCATTAGATCATGCAGAGAAGAAGTTTGTTGCAACTACATCTAGTAGTCACGAATGTATTTTGGGTACCTAAGGGTGCTCATTCCATGGAAATGAAGCTTCCTATAGAAAAATATAATGCTATGGCACTAGCGACTTGGTCACATAATTAAGAAGGATCATAGAGCCTTGAGAAATAAGAGCCTTGTTGAAGGCCTTGATGATTGTAATCTCGATTTCAACTTTTGCAAACATTGTGTTTACGGAAAACAACAAAGTGTTTCTTTTTACTCTAGTTCTCACAAATCTTATAAGGTTTTGGAATACATTCATGCAGATGTGTTTGGTCTTGTGAATGTTCTTGTTGCCCGATTTTCACCTATGGGCTCATCAGGTAGGACAAATTGTGTTTCAGGTGTTCATAAAGGCCAAATAGGGAATTTGCATCAAGGGTTAGATCATGCACCTGAGGATATCTCACAAGGAGGTCTGTTGGAAGGCATGCCTCGATCAGTTTTGGCACAAAAACTCATCAGAAAAGAAAGTCGGCAAGACCCTCCTATTGTCTCACCGACTAGCAGTGCATTCTATTTGGTTTAATACACCCGTTGCCAAGACATTTGGGTCGCCATGAGTCTTCATGTATCTCTTTGCTTGGAAGGAGGTCATGCCAACAATTTTTCATAAGGGTGGCATCACGGGGAATGATTTTGGTCGAGGTAATGTCTCTCCGATTGCGTAAAGTATCGCCGAAGGTTTTTCCTTTTGCTTAATGTCTCACCGACACATGGGAGTCTCCCCGAAGTGGTCTCAACTCACCAAAAGATTGTCACCTTAGGGAGATGTCTCGGTGAAGTAGTTGTCATCGGGGTGAGGACTTGCCGACCTGGTAAGGTCTTGCCACAGCGAGATGCCTTCGGTCTATGTGGGGGCTTCAGTGTAAAGTATCACCAACGAGGTGAGGTATCGCCGAAGTAAAGTGGCGTTGGTGAAGGAAACAAGTTTAGCGTAAGGTCGGGCCGAAGGTCGGGGGTCTCGCCAAAGAGTAGGAGCTCGGGGAGATGTCTCGGCAACTAGCAGAGGTCTCAGTGAAAAGGTATGTCAACGGGGAGAAAGGTGGGCCTCGCTGTAAAGAGGTCTCCCCGACCTGAAAGATGTCTCACCGAAAGGATGGTGCCTTTGGTATAAGATGATGAGCTTGGGGATTGCAGAGCTTTTTAGGGAGAATCAACTTTCTAAGAAGATTCATTCCTGATGTTGCAAATTTACTATAGCCCTTGACTGCTATGCTTAAAAAGAATGTAGTTTTCAGTTGGACTGGAGAAGCAAAATGCAGTTTTGAAGAAAACAAGGAAGCTTTAGCATCAGCTCCAACACTGGTAAATCCAAATTTTTCTAAAGACTTCTTATCGTATGCTTTTGGCAGTGTTGGTTCAATCTCTGCTATGGTGGTTCAAAAAAATAGTGATAATTTAGAGCAGCCAATAGCTTTCTTTAGTCAAGTATTGGCTGATTATGAAGAGAAGTATACATTTGTTGAGAAACATGTTCTCGCTATGATTAGAAGCCTAAAGAAGTTTAAGCCTCTAGTTTCAAACAATAAATTTCATATTTTGGTTGCACACTCAAGTGTGAAGGAATTTTTGTTGAACAAAGATTTGAGCGAGAAAAGAGCAGGGTGGATCACAAAAGTAATGGAATTTGATGTTAACATCAACATCACAAAACTTGTCAGGGGTAGAGGACTTTGTGAGTAGCTTGCCTCCACTTCTGAAGATGCACAATAGTCAGAAAATGGTGTTGTTTTAACTAATACGAATGAGTCTCAAAATGTTCAGGTTGTCGCACCTACATCAGTTGCAGGTTGGGTTCAAGAGATGACTCACTTTCTTCGTACTGGTGAATGTCCACCAGGTCTGGATAGAGAAAAATGAAGATACTTCAGATTGTAGTCAATTCCTTATATCCTTATTGATAATATCCTTTTCAGGAAAGATCTAAATGGTGTCTTGTTAAGGTGCATTGATACTGATCAAACAGAAAGAGTACTACATGAGTTGCATGATGGAGTTTCAGGGGGACACTTTGCTCCAAGGACAACTGCTTGGAAAATCATGAGCTAGTTACTACTAGCCTAGCTTATTTAAAGACGCATATGCATGGTCAATAAAATGTGTTAAATGTGCTTTATTTTCAGGAAAAGAAAAACTACCTGCTATGCCTCTACATCCAATTCAGGTGGATCAACCCTTCATGAGATGGGGTATCGACTTCATTGGGAAAATTAATCCACCATCTAGTGCTGGTCATAAGTGGGTGCTTACTACTACAGACTATTTTACACGCTGGACAGAGGTAGTAGCTTTGAAAGAAGCAAATGAATCTTCAGTTTTGAGCTTTTATGAAGACATAATCACTAGGTTTGGAGTTCCTGACTCCATCATTTCAGATAATGCTCTTGCATTTGTTGGATTAAGAGTCATAGATTGGGCTATTAAACATGGGATTCATTTGAATACTTCCTCTAATTATTACCCACAGGGTAATGGAATAGCTGAAAGTACAAATAAAACTTGATCAGAATCATTAAGAGGACCATGGAAGAGAATCAAAGGATTTGGCATACCACATTGAAATCTGCACTTTGGGTAGATAAAATAACCTCTAAGAGATTAGTGGGTAATTCTCCATACATCCTTGTTTATGGTAAAGAGGCTAGGTTACCTCTGTCTGTAGAGCTTCCAGCTCTAGACATTTCTCACCAGTTAGAGAGGTATGAAGAGCAGGACCCAATGTCCATGAGATATGTAGAGCTCATGGAGCCCGAAGAATCAAGAGACAAGGCAATGAAAACTTTGGAGTACCATCAACTTCAAACAAAGAGAACATTTGACAAGAAAGCTACAGTCAAAATTTTTAAAGAAGATGATATTATTCTCAAATGGGATGTTCTAAAAAGCAGGCTAGGCCATCACACCAAGTTTGACAACATGTGGATGGGTTCATTTATTGTTAAAGACTGCAAAGAACACAATCAACTGAAGGTGAAGTGCTTCCTATCCAAGTCAATGGGATACACCTCAAGCCTTGTTTTGAGGTTTGATCAGTTCCTCCATTGTACATATTAGATTAGGTTTTATGTTTTCAATAAGTGCTTCGACACTTTATTTTAAATGTTGTTTCATTCCCTAAGTGTTGTTCCAGCATAGTTTGCTAGTTTCACTTCAATTTCTCTGGTTTCATAAGTTTCCGCTGCCCTGATCTACTTCATGACTCTCAAGTGAATTGCAGCCATGTGCGAGCTGCTCTTGGTCTGTTTTAAAGGTTTTTCTAAGTGACTCCGAGCCCAATGGACAGGTTTGGCTACTGGTTTCTATGTTTAGCAGGCAAACATCCAACAAAGGTCACCAGAAATGTTGTCCGATTTTCACCTACGGGCTCATCAGGTAGGACAAATTGTGTTTTAGGTGTTCATAAAGGCCAAATAGGGAATTTGCATCAAGGGTTAGATCATGCACCTAAGGATATTTCACAAGGAGGTCTGTTGGAAGGCACGCACCGATTAGTTTTGGTGCAAAAACTCATCAAAGAAGAAAGTCGGCAAGACCCTCCTGTTGTCTCGCCAACTAGCAGTGTGTTCTATTTGGTTTAATACACTCGTCGCCAGGAAATTCGGCTCGCCATGAGTCTTCATGTATCTCTTTTCTTGGAAGGAGGTCATGCCAACAATTTTTCATAAGGGTGGCATTGGGGGGAATGATTTCGGTTGAGGTAATGTCTCTCTGACTACGTAAAGTATCATCGAAGGTTTTTCCTTCTGCTTAATGTCTCATTGACACATTAGAGTCTCCTCGAAGTGGTCTCAACTTTCCAAAATATTGTCACCTCGGGGAGATGTCTCGGCAATCATTGAGGGTCTCGGTGAAGTAGTTGTTGTCGGGATGAGGTCTTGCCGACCCGGTAAGGTCTTGTCGAAGCGGGATGCCTTCAGTCTATGTGGGGGCTTCGTTGTAAAGTCTCACCGATGGGGTGAGGTCTCACCGAAGTAAAGCGGTGTCGGCAAGGAGTTTGACGTAAGGTCTCGCCGAAGGCCAGGGGTCTCGCCGAAGAGTAGGAGCTTGGGGAGATGTCTTGGCGACTAGCGGAGGTTTCAGCGAAAAGGTATGTCAATGGGGAGAAAGGTGGGCCTCGCTGTAAAGAGGTCTCCCCGACCTGAAAGATGTCTCACTGAAAGGATGGTGTCTTCGGTATAAGATGATGAGCTCGGGGAGATGTCCTACTGACATGGGGAGGTCTCGGTGAAAGTTGTGAGTTCAGCTGGAGGTCTCACCAACCAAGCAAAGTCTCCCCGACTGAAACAAAGGGAACCTGATGGTGTCTCACCAAAGCAAGGTGTCTTCGGCGGGAAGTCTGGCCGACAGGATGGGGTCTCCCCGAAATGAAGATGAGCTCACCGGAAAAAGGAGACATCATTGCTATGAGGTCTTGCCGACCAATGAGGGGTCTTGGTGAAGGGTTGTGGGGGGAATGATTTCGGTCGAGGTAATGTCTCTCTGACTGCATAAAGTATCGCCAAAGGTTTTTCCTTCTACTTAATGTCTCATCGACACATGGAAGTCTCCCCTAAGTGGTCTCAACACACCAAAATATTGTCACCTCGGGGAGATGTCTTGGTGATCGTTGAGGGTCTTGGCGAAGTAGCTGACGTTGGGGTGAGCTCTTGCCCACCCGATAAGGTCTCACTTAAGTGGGATGCCTTCGGTGTATGTGGAGGCTTTGCTGTAAAGTCTCACCGATGGGGTGAGGTCTCGTTGAAGTAAAGCAGCATCGGTGAAGGAAAGGAGTTCGGCGTAAGGTCTCGCCAAAGGTCGAGGGTCTTGCTGAAGAGTAGGAGCTCGGGGAGATGTCTCAGCGACTAACAGAGGTCTTGGCAAAAAGGTATTTCAATAGGGAGAAAGGATGGTGCCTTTGGTATAAGATGATGAGCTCGGGGAGATGTCCTACCAACATGGGGAGGTCTCAGTGAAAGTTGTGAGTTCGGCCGGAGGTCTCACCGACCAAGCAAAGTCTCCCTGACTGAAATGAAGGGAACTCGATGGTGTCTCACCGAAGCAAGGTGTCTTCTGCAGGAAGTTTGGCCGACAGGATGGGGTCTCCTCAAAATGAAGATGAGCTCACTGGCAAAAGGAGACATCATCGCTATGAGGTCTTGCCGATCAATGAGGGGTCTTGACGAAGGGTTGTGCCTTCGGCAAGAGGTCTCACCAACACATGGGTGTCTTGTTGACAGAGGAGCACAATGGTATAATGATAGGGCTTTGGCGTGAGGTCTTCCCAACTTGCTAGTGTCTCATCGAAGGAGATGTTAAGCCCAAGGAAGGTAGTTTGTGTTCGCTAAGAGGTCTCCCTGACCCGATGGTGTCTCACCAAAGGATGAAGGGCTCAATGAAGGCTCTTGCCAATAATGGAGTCTTGCCAATAGCGATGGACTTGCCAATCAATGAGGGGTATCGACATGATTCTTAGTGCCCGCTATGACCTTTTGACAAGGGAAAAAGTATTGCTGATGCTGCTATAGAGTATAATCACATCGGGGAGACACAATAGGTGTCTCACCGACATGCGATTCAATCTGAGCGACCCTTGACCGTCTTGTGATTCCATGTAACATTTGTTCAGCCAATCGGAGGAGGCTACAAGAGAGCCGTGGAAGTTTGACCCCTATGAAGAAGATCAGTGGAACATAAGCAACATGGATCTGCTCTGAGAATAAAGCAATGAATCAGTTCGATATCCAGGAGGTGTCAGCAGTAAACAGAAGGGAAGAGACCGCAGGGACAACTGGGTTGTCAACTAGCGAGGGTCGATAAACATTAATGACATTACCTTAGGGAATTCAAGGTAGTTCGGTAGGGAAGTTCGAGGGTGGACACGGAGGCCATGAAGTTAATACTATGGTTGCAAAAGATCTGAAGGCTTCTCCTGAGGGCGATCTTTTCACACCGACATAGACAGCAGGGATACACTTGAATGCAACATTAACTTCATTTGAAAAGATCTAGGGGTAGATCTTTCTGGAGACTGATATTTTTGTAAGCCCTAGGGGGCCGACATCTTTTTGTATATAAGGCATTTTTGCCTCTTTGTAAGGGGGTTCAAATTATGCATTCTCAAGAGTTAGTTATTTTTAACAATCCTTTGTCAGTTGATGTATGCTTTGTAACTCATTTTGATTCTGGAATATAAAACACAGAGTTTACCTTTAAAGCTAGTGTTAGTGTTCAAACTACTCTCATTTCTATATTTTTAGACTATGCAAGTTTTTAACTGTGCTTTTCTAAGTTTGCATTCATACCTTAAAGTTGTGAAGTTCAACCTTCCTTCCTAAAATATGTATGTAGATCAAGCCTTTTAAGAATGATGCATAAGTTTAATAGGGTTATGTTGAATAAATGAAATAGCTACCATTAGTTTTCCAGTGTATGTCCATCTTGTATTTATTTCATGATTTCTTATCAGTTCACTACATCACCATAGTATTTAGTTTTATTTTTATGCACTCTTTCTCCTTTTCTTTTACAAAATCAGTAGTTTAGGTGACACCAAAGGAAGCCGGCCTTCTCCGGAGGTTGACCTCTGTTTACAAGTGACCCACAGCTTTTGAGGTCTTCCCATGTTACACTAAGGTGTTGAACATCAGGTTCAACAATGGTGTAACTTTAGGTGATAACAATTCCTTCATTGTCAAAATCTGTATATTTTGTTTCTTTTATAGATGATTATAGTAGGACATTCATTTATTTTCTCAGAAGTAAAGCTAAAGTATTTAGATGGTTAAAGGAGTTTAAATCCTTGGTAGAAAATTAGACTAGAAGAAAGATTAAATGTTTGAGGACTGACAATGGAGATGAGTTATTTTAGCAAAACAAGTTCTATAAAGAGCACTAGATCAAGAGAGACATAAGACAAATCCATACACCCCGCAAAAAAAAGAAGTTTTAGAGAGGATGCACAAGACATTGATGGAGAGGACCAGGAGTATGCTACATGTTGATGGCCTTAAGTAGAAGTTTTGGGTTGAAGTGGTTTCCACTGCATGTTATCTAATTAATAAAAATCCATGCAG